>JASGAU010375303.1:0-17957 GCA_030220045.1 Australoheros facetus | reverse complement strand
CGGCAGACCCAGGACACGCTGGAGAGATTATATCTCTCGGCTGGCCTGGGAACGTCTTGGGGTCCCCCCGGATGAGCTGGAGGAGGTGGCTGAGGAGAGGAAAGCCTGGGCTTCTCTGCTTAGGCTCCTGCCCCTGCAACCTGGCCCCGGATAAGTAGAAGAGAATGGATGGATGGATGGATGATTCTTCAGAAACTTAAATTACACTTTACAGTTTTTACACTTTTATTTCCATGTGTATTTTTTCATATGTAATATACCAACGTTTTTCTTTTCAAACTTTGAGGATCTTGTTATAGTCTCTGTTTTATTTTGAAAGCTGTTATTTACCTTTATTCCAGTTAGTTTTACTTTTAGTCTACTTGGCTGTTTGGTTTGCCACCAATTTTCTTCACCAACTTTCCATAATTACCAAATTAGTTTTTGTAATGACTTTATATGTTGTTTGTACTTGTTTTGTCTTTTGGATACTCTGGGCTATTTTTAAGACTTGGCTCTTACCTGCCTACTGCCTGCTTTAGTTGTTTTTATTGACTTCCAATATATGACTGCATATTTGCTTCTATAGTTTTGGACTTTGGAATATGGAAACTTCTCTGAACAACCACAATATTATCACTTTTTATTGCCAACTGCATCAAAGCAAAATGATTCACAACTGTAGTTTTCTATTTTAGAATACGCCAGGAATGCATTGTCTTTTAATATAGAAGGTGATTTGCATATTTGTATTACTGATAATCACAGAGTGGTAGCATTAATTGCATATGCTCTGTACCACTCACTCTTACAGATGATTGTACACAAACGTAAGAGCCAAACCAACCAAACTAAAGATAACTGTAACAAAACCTTAGACATACAAATCAGTCTGCGTCTCTCCGTAGTGAATCATTAATTTACTTCCTTACAAAACCTCATTCTACATAAGTCAGTGAAAGAAAAAAACAAACAAATCCATCCAGCTATTTTTTAAAAGTATGTGAATGCATGAAGAGATACATTCATATAGGATACTGGAAGTCATAATCCTCTTATGCACAGAGGATTCCCTTTTTCATGTGTAAGTGCACGGTTAATGAGAGTTCATAGACTGTTTATGGCTAGAATATGGCTTCTGCTTTTTACCTGCTGCCAGGTTCAAAAATCAATTATTTTTTAACACTCCAAAGTACTGAAAGATCTGGCTCAATGTGTTATTGTATCAATGTGCTATTGTGAGACTCATCCTTTAGACAACCACACAAATAAAATTCTGACTTCAGTCATTATTCTGGGTGATACTGAATTATTAAATTTTAGAATTCACAAATATGTTACCTTGGATTTGCACAGACATTCTGGCATATTAAACAATCATTTGTCTTTTTGATTTGTCTTTTGAAATCTATCACATTGTGCTCCATTTGCATGCATAAGGAATACTACAATAATAATACTATTGTCTTTATGCTGTCTTTACTAGAAAAAAATTAGAGATATCTTGTTGGGATTTGATGACAAAAGTAATGCAATTTACCACTGAAATCAGCATTTTATTATTATTATTTTATTCAACCACTTGAGAAGTAATAAATTAAACCAGTTTGCACTCCATTTGCTTTATCCAAGGTATTAAATTAATGTCTGCTGACCTATTTTTAACAAGTAAATGAGACAGTGACATGATAATTCTCAACTCTTCTCCTTTTACAAAACATCAATTTAATACGTGCATTAAAACCCATACAGATATAAACTTATTATACTGGACATTGATGTTTTTATTTATTTAATTAATCAAAATTAGGACTTGTCATAAGACAATGCTTAAGAAAGAACATCCAGTGGAGAAACAATGCAGCAATCAATTCATTGTGGTTGCAAGCAGGCCACTTAGTTGTTATTAGTTTGTTTTGTTAACTGCCTATATTTTTGACAGTGCATGTTTCTGTTTGTTTTTAGTTGTGGTACCACAATATAGTGCATGTATGTCATTTCAAAAGCCATTTTCTTTTTCATCTGGGGTTAGAGCTTTCTTATTTTCCTCATTACTTCCCAAGGAAATGTGGAGAAAAATTTGCATACTGGTGAAATTGAAAACAACACTGAGGAACTAAAATGCCAGCTCACTCAGAGAGGGGCTTTGATCGCTTTCTAAATGAGGGTGGTCTTGTCAGGCCCTTCATTGTGAGTGACTGTGTTCTGAGCAAGAAGGTGTGATCTCACCATTGTTTTACTTCATTATGAAACCTCAACCCTTGCAGTTAGCAGTATCTCACTTTGTATTCCTCTTCAGTTATCTATATCTTGTAATGTATCATTTATTAGTTTCCATGGAGACCATTGCATCCGGCTGCATTTGCTACGTGTATAATTCTAGACAGAGTAATAATGAATAGCTAGCACAATATCTCCACTGAAGTAGCATTCAATCAAATGTCCTGCTCCTAGCACATGATCAGACTTGTTTGACTGAAAAACATTGGATGCATGTCTGTGTTGTACTCACAAGGAACAAATACAGCTAAAACAGATTTATATTAAAATTAAAAAAAAAAATATGGAAGATCAAATATGAATGATTCAAATGTGCAAATTGTTGTCTGTCTCTATATTTTTACCGAATCAGAATGGGAAGGAAAGTGAGTTTAAATGTTGCATTGATGTTGGTGACAGATGGGCTGGTTTGAGCAGCTAAGAAACTTGTGATTTACCAAAATTTTCTCACATACCCATCTCTAAGGTTTACAGGAACTCAAATAATCACTTGTTACAACCAGTGTTATAAACCACCACATTAAACCTTGGAACAGATGGATTACAGCAGCAAAAGACCACACTGAGTGCTACTCCTATTAGTTAAGAACAGGAAAATTAAGCTACAATATGCACAGGCTCACCAAAATTGGAAACAGAATATTGGAAAATGTTGTCTGATCTGATGAGTCTTGATTTCTGCTGCAACATTTAGATGGGTCAGAATCTGGCTTAGATATGAAAGTATGGATCCATCTTGGGGCATTTTATGGGCACACTTTGGGCCCCTTGGTATCAACTAAGCATTGTTTAAATGCCATGGCCTACCTGAGTATTGTTACTGACCATGTCCATCCCTTTGTTGGGGATTATTTTTTACTCAATGAATAAATTGACAAATGTTTAAAAGTAAACTCCAGTAAATTAATTAATAAACAGTGACTGAATCAAATAATAGACAATTAAATAATACATTAGACAGAGAGCAAAAGATAGATAGTGCCAGACCAACTTCACGGCCTTTGGGCGATATGTTTATCTTATTTATGACCTTCTTGGTCTCAGAGAAGAATATGTTTATCTTATCCTCAAAGGTTTTGCCCAAACATGTACATCTGTGTCTAAGGAGGGAAGGGTGTGTGTGTGTAGGTCATCCTACTCTGATGCTACGGAGAATAAAACTGCCAAGTCGTGATTAGGAACATGTGAGAGTGGAAGGTGTGTGTGACTTTTATGGAGCGTTTGTTGCTGATTGGAGAAGCTTGAGCCATGATGCCAGAACCAACCACAGGAAGAACCAATCTGAGAAGGCCAAGTCTAAACCATGGCTCTCTCCAACAGTTTTTGAATTGATAGCGCTTGTAGTATAAAATTGTTATGTTTAGCATAGAGCAGTGCTATTCTGGGGAGGGAGCACAGGCAGCTGGCTGGGAAGGCCTGTCTCCCTCAACAAGATTTGCCCACATGTACATGTGATTTCTTCTGATTCTTTAATGGATTAAATGTTATCATTTTTTAATTAAAGTGTTTCAGGTGTCTTCCTTCACAAACAAATCACACGACCTGTCACCTTTATGACCACAGTGTAGCCATCTGATGGCTGCTTTCAGCAAAATAATAAGAAAAGAACACAATACAAAACTCAAATCACATCAATCTACTTTCTTGAATATGACAATGAGTTCACTGCACTCAAATGCCCCCACATTCACCAGATCTTTCATAAACACTTTCAAGGGCATACAAACATTATTGTTGAAGTGTACAATTAATACTACATGACTGCAAATGCATAGGGATCACAAGAAGAAGCTAACAGTAAGGCCAGTTAAGACAAAAATAATAATAATAAATTAATAAAACCAGACCAGCTCTGAGACTGCATTCACTGAATAGGTGACGCTGTAACCTATACCAGACTGGTGGTGGTGGTGGTGTGTGTGTGTGTGTGGGTGGGTGGGGGTGGGGGGTATGACTCTCGGAAAGGCTCATAATCTGCTTTGTGCGTGGTACTGGGTGACGCATGGCACTGGATCACTAGTGTTTATTGGTTGACAGAAGCAGCCGCTTGAATGCTGAAGTCTTATCAACTTATTGCAAAATGTAGTGGAGATCAGCAGAAGGCATTTCAAAGCTTTAATGCAATGAAAGCGACAAATAAGCAAAGAAAGAAGTCGTCTAAGTAATGCAATACAAGTATTAGTCAGATGCAGTATATGCCAACATGCTTTGCCCTTGGCTAGCAGCATTGCCGGTTGTTGTCTGCTTAATTTTCTTCTCAGAGATTATTTACACTTGCTTTGAGACCCAAACAAATGCTGGAAAGCTCCAAGTCACCAAGTGGGTAAATAAATAAATTGGGTAAAATCTTGACAGGTTATTACACCATGTGGGTTAAGCAGGAGAAAGTTCCAGTAATCCATTATTTACAGTTTGTTTTGGACTTCAAATCATCAGCTTTGAAAAAAGCNGCTTGCAAGATTAAAAGAGTACAGGCAAAGCATGCTATTTTTAGACAAAAAAAAGCATGAATATGTACTGAATTTTACATGAAGTATTTTTCTTTTTAATAGTACTGCTACAGAGCTTTGCTTATATGAGGCATTTCTAAAAAAGAAGAAAAAAAAAACTAAGCATAATATCATGTTATTGTTGAAACAATCAAATATAAATCCAGGGCACAAAAAATGATTTAATATTAAAAGAAATAAAATCAGGATCAAGAACTGACCAACAATCAGTAAAGGAAGAACAGCAGAGACAGAAAGTTTCTCCTGCCTATATAACGAATGACTTGTTTGCTTAACATGAAAGAGCAAGAACTAGAGAGAGCTTAAGCTTCACTGAAATCCTCCATCCTGGTTTTGTAGAAAACGCCAAATGCTTGACAAAGCACAAAGTAATGTTTGTATGCATACTTGAAATCACTAAAAAAAAAAAAAAATGCTTGAATGCTGATGTGGTTATTTCCATTGCTGTGAAACCTATGAAATATGAATAAAAAGTGATGAAACATAAAGTAACTCTCTGCTCCTCTTGAGTCCCCATCTATATGTCAAAATAATGTAAGGAAATGGAATGTGGGTGATGAGTGGACAAGTGTATCTACTGTATTTACACCTGTTCTGTTCACAGCGAGATAAAAACACATTCACTGTTATCTATTTGGTTTAATCCCCTGTGCCAAGTGTCTAGTACTTGCAATTGACATCATTTTGCACTTAGTGCAACAAGAATATTTGAAAATGTGATTTATTCAATTTTTTCATTGCACAGTCAGTTCAGTTAAATTAAATTAAATTAAATTAAATTAAATTAAATTAAATTAAATTAAATTAAATTAAATTAAATTTATATAGCACCAAATTACAACAAACAGTCGCCTCAAGGCGCTTTGTGTTGTGGGTAAAGACACTACAATAATACAGAGAAAACCCAACAGTCAAAACCACCCCCTATGAGCAGCACTTGGCGACAGTGGGAAGGAAAAACTCCCTTTTAACAGGAAGAAACCTCCAGCAGAACCAGGCTCAGGGAGGGGCAGTTGCCACGACCAGTTGGGCTGAGGGGAGAGAAAAGAAATGCTGTGGAAGAGAGCCAGAGATTAATAACAATTAATGATTAAATGCAGAGTGGAGTATAAACAAAGTAAATAAGGTGAATGAAAAGAAACAGTGCATTATGTGAACCCACCAGCAGACTAGGCCTATAGCAGCATAACTAAGGGATGGTTCAGGGTCACCTGATCCAGCCCTAACTATAGGCTCGGTGCACAGGGCGTGCATACTATACTTCCAAGTACACAAATATGAGTCAAGTTTAAACAAATATGGACCACAACATACTGATCATCCTTCTTGCTCTGCTTTTACATAGTAAAATCCTGCCATGTTGCCTGTTCTACAATGTAGCTGCCTGTTTTCATAAATATCTGATTACTGGCTGTCACCAATCCACTTTATATTTCTATATGAATAACTCATCTACATTTATTTGATTTTTTTCATAGAATCTTTGAGGTTTTTGTTATAAAGTATTTAAGATTTTTACATGTATTGCATTTATTTTAGTTCAGTTCAAAGCAGCAATTCACTTTGTTACTCAGGTGAACAGAGAGGTGAATAAATGCAGTGCTATTTTCTATTCACTGAACGCAATGAGAGGCAGCAAAAAAATAAATGTATTTTGGCATTTAGCTCAAAGCACAGTCTTACAGAACAGCTAGCATGGATGTGAAAATGAGTTTTGTAACACTGTATCCTCATGTTGACTAAAATACACATCTTGTGATTTTTAGGAACATGTCAATGATGATGATGGAGAAATGAAACTAAAATTACTGCCTGTGGCAACCAGTCAAGTTGCAGTTTACACCCACATCTTGACCTGTGACATTTGAATAGCAAATGTAATCACTTTCTTGTTTTAGACATTTGTGTGACATGTTGCAATAATTTTCATATGTATACTCGAGTCATTGTCAAAGCTGTTGGATGGTCAAGGTGACCTTTGTGTTTCACTTTTGACAGCTAAATTACAGTAAGCTCATTCTTTAGTCTGAGTGAAAGCTTGTTCCAAATTAACAGAAAGTTTCTCAAATCAAATTCCTGAGGTACCAAGTTCACACGAGTGATGTGGAAATTAGTGATGTGGTGGAGAGTCATGAAGGGTACTAAAAAGCTAGCCATTGCCCTAGAAGAGAATTTATCATCCAGTTAGTAAAACATTCTACGGGACTGTCTTGCTTACATTGTAGGCTGCAGTATGTCACATTGATTTGACAGCAGTTTCTTTCAAGATTCCAGTTAGACAAATATAGATAATGATAAATGATGTGTTGTATAGATCACTAATTGACAAAAATGGCCAGACAAAAAGAAAAAGAACAATATAAGGTACGCAAGTTTATCTTTCTTTTTTATGTTGGATGCATGTTGTATACATATCAGACTTGAACTGTAAAAATTAGCTGAAACTTATCCATACTTTTTCAGCTACTATAATTTTCAATAACTACTTAATATCCTGAGCAACAAGTGGAGTCTTCCAGCTTCAGTGCTATAGTTTCTACAGTAAAAATGTTCAATAACATATTGCTTTTCCACAAGTTAAAATAAATATTATAATGTCACATGGTTCTGAAATACTTACCATAGGTAACATAGCCATTTTTCACAATAACACCTTGTTATGTGTATTACAGTGTATTATAGGTCAAATCTGTGAGACCCAATCATGTTAGGCTTCTCGAGTTCTATTAAAAAGAATACACATTACTTCAATAAAATATAGCATTATTAAGTCAGACTGTTGTTCAAGCAGTTTACTGGATAACACATCCAAGGCTGTATTTTACTATGCAAGAGGTCCTAAGTTCACTTACATAGTTTTTAAGTTTTTAAGCTACTGCTTTAAAAAGTGAATAAACTGCAGAATAAAAAAATTCTCTATCACGACATTCAAATACACATCTATAATCCAAAGGAGGTTTAATTTATGAAAGACCAAAAGCTGCGACAAGTGCTTTTATTCATGGAATTATTGATCTCCCTCCCTCTCTCTCCCTCTCTGTGTATGTGCTCAGAAGAGGGGGGAGGTGGAGCAACCTCTGTTATCATGTCTTTATCGCAGTAATTTGGATACAAAAAAAAGTATTTTATGGGGATAATTTGACACCTCTTTAATGATCCCTAGTAGTGAGCTATGCTAATTATTAACAAGGAAGCTTGTCTCAGGTTCTCTCCATTTCAATAACTTTAGAAATATGGTTACTGAAACCTAAACCATCATAGGAGTGATGGAGTGACATTTAATTCAGCAACATTTCTTGATTTTTTTTATAATACCATCTGGGGCTATGTATGAGTATCATAATGAATTGCATCAGTCCATCAGTTGCAAGTGGATTCTGGAATTAAGTTAAATAATAAATGTGCGATACTATTTTTTAAATTTTTGCTTTAGTCAAAAATCAGAACAGAAAGATCTGTTTGGAACATCATAGGTTAATAATAGTGTTTTTATGATCCATAAAAACACTATTATTAACCTATGATGCGCTCTTTTTCTTGGTTTTGTTGTATATATCTTTAAAAAAAAAAAACTTTTTTATTTCAAATGATACATCAGACATAAAACATACTACTTTTTAAATTTCATTATTAAATGCAGTTGTAATCAAAACATTTTCATTTTTTCTCACCACATGCATACACCCCCCATTCACAATAGACAAGACTAATGGTCTCATGCATGCTAAGAGTTTTAGTTATTGTGTAATGTCTTGGCCCCAAAACATTATTTCCACTTACGAAATTATACAAATGAAATTTTGGATAAAGATCACTCCATCGGCATGTCCTTAAGAAATTAAAATTGTCGCATCTTTTAAAAGTTCTTATTTTTAAATGCCTTCATATTTCTGCACCTCAGGTGCTCTGTGAACTCACGGTTTTAGGCAGAGCACCACATGTAGCCTCGACTGTAAAGGTAACGAACATCCTGGTTTTTGGAGACCCCTCAGTCCTGCAGTCATGGGTAATCTGCTTTTGTCTCTCCTCTTATGTGTCAACACAAGTTTGTGAATAGAATTTGTTATCTTTGAAACACCTTGTGTTTCCTCAGGTTTACATTTTTATAATTAACCGCTTCAGTTTGTTCTGAATGTCCAGATTTTTGACAGCTATAGTTAAAACTGAAATATTTCCATGAATTTTTCTGTAAAATTGATACGCTTAAAAGAAAACTCTGTTCTCAAATACATAAGTCATTTAAACAGTTGAAAAGGATCAGGTTTAAGAGTCTTTTAGAAAGTGATGTACTTGAAGAATGCTTCTCAATGTAAAATTGCAAAGAATTTACAGATTTGATGCAGAGATTTGTGATCATCAACTGGGTTTCCTCAGAGCCTGTATTTCCAGTTAAGTAAACCCAGCAGATATAGATCCACCTGTTAAGATCAGTTTGTTTGGTAATAGACTGAACACACACTTTTTACTGCTGTAAAAAGACTTAATATTTTTTTGCTTCTATATATTGAGAAATGTCTCTTTATGATCCTGAAAGGATTATAAATATTATAAATCATAGATATTTTCAATTGATAAGGAAACTTATTGCAAGCTGTTCAGGGTGTACCCCACTTTTCGCCCTATGGCAACTGGGATAGCAACCTTCATCATATTTTACAGTGACTTTTTTAGTTATTTTTTTAGTTATTCCTCCCCACTTCCACTAGTATAATGCCTGCTGATGAAAGATAGGCCTGCATTTTTTTAAAAAAACATCAAGACTGTATGCAAGCTTCTCCAGAGAAAAAAGGCATGACTTCTGTACCAGCGTCCAAGAGCCAGCAGACTTCTACTGGGGCACCAGAGCCCTGGAACAACAGCGATGAAAGCCCGTGGTTCCCTGAATCTATTGGACCTCGGTACAGAAACATGACTTTTTCTTTGGAGACTCTTGCATACAACCTTGATGAGGTTTGTAAAATGCTGGCCTGTTCTTTCGTCAGCAGGTATTCTACCACTGAACGTAGAGAGGAATACGCACTTTCAAGGATAACTGGCTCGTGAAATGTTTTTATTATAAATTTTTACTCTCTGTTGGTGTAAATGTTAGTATAATGTTAGTATAAATGATTTCTATGAGATAACAGAATAAAATGTTTTATGGACATTTATATTAAAGTCTTTTTATGAATCAAATATTATAACTACCAAAAAAGACTGTAAAGGAAATGTGTACTTTGGTTGAACCGTTTCAAGGGTTTTTGCCTGAAAAGTAAACAAGAATAACTGATTTGTGCAGACTTCTGCAAAACTATTGTATACACCAAAGATGGCTGACTGAATCATTAAAAAAATATTACTTAAACTATAAATGGGCAGAGGAGCCTTGTGTAATTTTTTTGTTATCACAATGTAATTGTAGGTTTTACAGAAATGGTCACAATATTGCTCTATGGAAAGAGCAGGAAAGCCCCTTTTGACAACTGTTTGTGATCATAGCACAATGAATTTTAAATCAAGCGATCAACACATTTAAATTCAAGGACTTTAATGAGAGTCTACGTATATGACAGATTAATGAATTGTACACACTGTAATTCTGTTTTGACTGCTTGATTAGCTGACAGAACAATCTATTCACTAACAAATATCTGTTTTTACTAAACTGATAACCCCTGCTCTGTTGTAAACTGGGGCATGACTTTGATAAACTTCAGAAGAGGTTTGGGCTTGTGCTAACAGATCTCTCAGGAAACGTGTGAAAGAGGTGACTTTAAAGGAACTAAAGAGGGAAGGCTTTAATGCATGAAACAAGCTTTTCAAGGAGCCACTGGTTTTCTTATCCTTGATAAAGGTGGATCTATAACTGCTGGGTTACATAACTGGAAATACAGTCTCTGAGGAGACACGGTTGATGTTTACAAAATTCTGTATCAAATCTGTAAATTCTTTACATTGAGAAACATTCTTGGAGTGTTTGACCCACATAGTAAGGACATTACTGCTTCTAAAAGACTCATCTCAACTTTTTCAGCTGTTTAAATTACTTCTACTTTTTTGACAGTACAATGCACAAACTTTAGCATGTTGAAGATTAAGATAAGAGGCACCAGGAGATTACTCATGGCTGCAGGACTGAGCGGTCTCTAAAAAATGTTTTGATTGCAACTGCTGTCGATAGTGAAATTAAAAAAGAAGTATGTTTTATGTCTGATGTATCATTTGACTTCTAAAAAAGTTTTTTTACTGAGAAGAAGAGGGAGCAGTTTACTATGGACCATAAAAACACCATTATTAACCTATGATGTCCCAAATGTATCTTTCTGTGCTGACTTTAGAGTTTTTCTTTAATGAGTCATACTTGGGGAATAACCCTGTTGCAGTGCTGGGCAGGCAAGGGTAAGGGAGGTAGAGACTACAGCATTACACAAGTAATTAGTTCTGGCAAAACCTTCAGCTCTAATAAAAAAATAAGCCTTTTACTATGGTTTGGATTTAAAAACAGCAAGCCACTTGGAAGTACTGCTATAGATATTGTACCGGTGCTAAAACAAAACAAACAAACCTAGTATTGCACATTTATTATTTAAGTTAATTTCAGAATCCACTTGCAACAGATGGACTGATGTTATTTATTACCATATCAAGATAATATACTCATACATGGCAACAGATACCAAAAAAAAAAAAGAAAGAAAGAAATGTTGCTGAATTTATTCCACTCTGCAACCCGATATAATGGGAAAGTGTGTATTAGACACGTCGGTCCACCTTGTCTATTTCATGCGTTGCCTGTTCTAGGCATGAAATTGATACTCCTGCTGAAGTTGCGGTAAGTTTCAGAACCACCATAATGTGATACTTTATTTAGCCAACAAGCTAAATGGCTGATATCTATGTAAATTTAACCTCCATACGCCTCTCATGTTGTCTTTTGTTTTTGTTAAACAGTATTCATAATGTATAATTTAAATGGCTGAAAATCAAAAGAAAGATGGTATAAAATAGTTGGCTAGAAATTAAACATCGCACCCTGCTGGTATATTGTACATTTCACACCTACGAGAGGCAAAGCATGAAATCGACACGGTGGGCTGGCATGTCTATTACACGCGTCGCTGTGATAGTGGGTTTCACTCCTATGATGTTTCTGGTTTTAGTAAGAAGAAACATCTAGGGATATAACCTATGGTGAGGAATGTCGGTGTAGATCTTTTCTGGAGAATAAATAAATAAATCACTGACTCAGTGATTATGCTAATTTAGTTTAAAAAAAACATAAAAGAAAAATTGTTTATGCTTATTTATCCAAAACAAGCAAGGATTAACCATCAGGACCTGTGTTGGATGTAACTTAAAAAATACAGAAAAGTGGGCTATTCAACACGTCTCCTTCAATGTACAAAATGATCAAAGTGTGTGATAGCTGTACACCAACATATCTTAAATAATGAAAGGGATTTCCTGATTGTATTTAGGAAAAGCAACTAATAAACCATGTCTGTGAGTGCTCCACATTGTTATTTAATGCAGTCTGTCTGTGGCTTTGTGTCAAACTTGCAGTGAAAGACAGTAAAAAAAGCTTTAAAAGTCTTTAAAAGTTTATTTTATGAATACAAAAGTACATTTTACTACTTACAGTATGATGTAAACTTTAAAAACAGACGGTACTGGAGTTTTATTGTTTGCTTGTTTTGTTTGTCCACTATTAAAAACTAATGTGTCAACACTAATGTTTATCCACTATTAAATTATAGTGTGTCAACACTAATGTCTCATATAACATGATGAAAAACAACTCGTTAATGGCCACCTGTGCTATCAATCGTTATTGAAATGGAGAGAACCTGGGATAAGCTTCCTCATTAATAATCAGCATAGATCACTAGTAGGGACCACTAGAGTGTGGTGGTCACATTATCCACACAAAATACTTGTTTTTTATATCAATTACTGTGATGAAGAGATTTTTTTTTCTTTTTAATGTCCCTGAACCCAAAACCTTTTAGTATCCTAACTATAAAGTGAAAATATACATTCAACAACTGACCACAACCCTGGCATAACATGATCAGTACTAGCCCACAATGTAAACCCTGGTATTTGAAAATACATGGTGTTAGATAAAAAGTCCTTTTGTCAGAATGGTTTTACTTTGGGTTTACCAACATCTGGGGTAGTCCTGTGTCCTAATTGACTTTATGGTTGATGTATTGGGAAATGCCAACTCAGGGAGTTCCTGTTGTGACCATGATAACAGAGGATGCTCCACCTCCCCCCACTGCTGAGCACATACACAGAGAGGGGGAAGAGAGTGAGATCAAGAATTATATGAATAACAGCTCTTGCCGCAGCTTTTGGTCTTTCATAAATTAAAACTTCTTTGGAATATAGATATTTATTTACATGCCATGATAGATACATTTCTTATTCTGCAGTTTATTCACTTTTTTAAACGGTAGCTTGAAAACTAAGTAGGGACAAAAAAAAAAAAAAAGGTTTAATGATATTTCCCAAAGATGATTTCATCAACATCTGCAATTCATAATATAGGCTAATTAAAAGAGGTGTTGCATTAAAAACATTAAAAAGCTGACCAGCAGATCCAGAAATTATGGATGCCAACTCTCCTCAGCTATAGAGGAAGAGGTACAGTAGTTATTAGCACACAGTTTTAGAAGGTTGGTAAACTGGTGCATACGTGTACTGTATATTTGGTATCTTTTATTTAGCATGCTTACACCACTGTGACTTTTGCTGTGTAATTATTCTTAAGTATCTTTCATATGTTTGGCATCAAGCTAAGAACATTTAAAAAAAAAGATCTTTAATAAATCACTAACATTAACAGTTTTTTCATTAACTCAGAACTGTACCAAATAGATCACATTTTAAACACAGTATTAATAATCAGTACTGTTAAACATTTATGAAGCCCACATTATAATAGGCATGCCTACCATTTGAAAGGACCACACATGTCTGAGGCTGAAAAACACAAAGTACCATTACAATTCTTGTTCGCATAAGCAAGGCCAGGCTTTAAGACATTTTTCATGTGGGGTAGCAAAGTCTGGGCTGTGGGGGTGCACGGCTCCAACTCACATCTGGGTCTTTCTGCCAGCTTGACCCACAGGTTCCTTGCTGGTATCTGCCACACAACCTCACGCTGACCCTAAGGGCTGCTTATGCATTCACGCTCCTTGACCTTTGTTTATACCATGTGTCAGCTTTCAGTTTTCTCTTTCCTTTTGTCCTTTTTGTCTCCCTGTGTTTAGCGAGCTGATTGAGCTCTGAACATGTGGGCCTGTTGGTTAATAAAGTTGCTACATTTTCAAAAGAAACATTTATTTATTTATTTAACTGAACATTTAGATCAACTCCACACTGTATTACCAAACATATTCGCTTGTCTGCCTTCATGCATATAAACTTGAGCAGCATCCAACTGTGAATCCATAGGGTTTAATATGGTGTCAGCCCACCCTTTGTAGTTATAACAGCTTCAACTCTTCTGGGGAGGCTTTCCACAAGGTTTAGGAGTGTGTTTATGGGAATTTTTGACCATTCTTCCAGAAGCACATTTGTGAGGTCACACACTGATGTTGGATGACATGGCCTGGCTCACAGTTTCTGCTCTAATTCATCCCAAAGGTGTTCTATCAGGTTGAGGTCAGGACTCTGTGCAGGTCAGTCAAGTTCTTCCACACCAAACTTGCTTTGTGCACTGGTGCGCTGTCATGTTGGAATACAAAGAGGCCATCCCCAAATTGTTCCCACAAACTTGGGAGCACGAAATTGTCCAAAATGTCTTGGAATGCTGAAGCATTAAGAGTTCCTTTCTCTGGAACTGAGGAGCTGAGCCGAAATCCTTAAATACAATTCCATACCACAATCCCCTCCGCATCAATCTTTACACTTGACACAGTGCAGTCAGACAAGTACCGTTCTTCTGACAACTGCCAAACCCAGACTCATCCATCAGATTTCCAGATGGAGAAGCGTGATTTGTTACTTCAGAGAACGTGTCTCCACTCCTCTAGCTGCTCAGATATGGAAGCCAATTCCATGAAGATCTCTAAACACTGTTCTTGAACTAATCTGAATGCCATATGAAGTTTGGAAGTCTATAGTGATGACCTCTCCAGAACGCGGTGTACTATGCACCTCAGCATCCACTGACCCCACTCTGTGATTTTATGTGGCCTACAACTTTGGGGATGAATTGCTGTTTTTCCCAATCGCTTCCACTTTGTTTTAATACCACTAACAACTGACTGTAGAATATTTAGTAATGAAGAAATTTTATGACTGGAATTGTTGCACAGGTGGCATCCTATCACGGTACCACGCTGGAATTCACTGAGCTCCTGAGAGCGACCCAACAGTTTAACAGACAGACAGAAACTTTATGAATGTCAAAGCACTACCTGTGTGAAAATGGTGCCAGAATGTTCTCCAAAAATAGACTTGCACCTACAAATCACACTTTTTGTTCCCAAAAAAGAAAAAAGCTTTTTGAAAAATCTATACTGTTAAAAAAAGAGCATAACCATTTATGCTGCTTATGAAAGGCCATGTTAAAGAAGTCAGTGAGAGTTGTGGGCTCGGAGCTGGTGGTGGTGGTAGTGGAATGCATGGCTCTTTCTACGAGTTTAAATATATGCTTATGCATGAGAGGGGACAATAACGCTTTGTCAGTAAAGGGAAGCTACAACAGTCTGTGACAACTAAAGAACCAAAGTCCATGGTGGTTGAATGCACGATTGAACCATATGTGAAACATGTCGATCGGACACATATACTATATGTTCTCTGCATGTTAGGGGAAGAAGGATTCCTTTGCTTTTAAAGGAAATTGTGGCAAACTATTTCATGGATAGGAAATTTCAGACATTTGGCTCCAACTGCTTTAACCACAGTTTCCCACACTGGACATCACCCTTGATTACTTTTAATGAAAAGCTGATTAAAAAGTCCCATTCTCTGTTTTACAGGCAAGTTAAACAAATCCAAACAAATGCTAATTCTAACACTTAAATTCATCCTTCAGATCACAGTCTAAAAAACAATTACAGAGGTTTAATCATTCAAAATAGTAATACTCACATAAGCCTTTATTCTCCATAGTTCCACGCTAAAGCCTTCGGCTGACTGAAACAGCTTACTGAAATAATACTATTCCAATTTGTCCACATTCACGCTGCAGAACCAAAACACTTGTCACATATGATAAACAGAATTAAGGGGAACTAAATAATATATAGCTTAGAATAAAGCACCTACATCTTAAAGAGACACACTGCTCAGTACCTAACTATTGTTTCTAAACATTTTGGATCCACAAATGTTTCATTTTACTAACAAGGAATTAAAGTAGGAGGTTTTGCTTTTGAATAAATTAAATGACATGCCAGAAATAAACCCAATTAAAACACACCCACTACAGGTGGCATACAGCTTAATGACATCCATGGTAACAAATCTTAGGGAGTTCCTTTGTCATTTGAAATGCTACTTACAACACAAGTAACATTTTAAAAGTTGTTTAACCACACCTCAGATTTAAAGATTACTGTGTAATTCATGGTAGGCAGTGTGATAAGTCTGGGGTTTATTTTCTCATATAAACAAAATGTACATAAATCACCATATTACTGAACATCTACAAAAGTTGAGGTAGCTCTCCAGTTACATACATACAGTAACATGAAATTTTGTTTGTCACAGGAAGCACTATGTGAAGGTTAGTAAGTTTTTGCTCTCTCTTTGATAGAAAATATAATACAAACCTTTGGAGCACAATTGGAATTTTGCTTTTCCCAGTAAAGATCTTTCTCTATGTTTAGCTGAAATGTAAATGGAAAAAGACTTTCCTATATTCTGGAATCTCACAGTAAGCCTTTCACAGTTTGGTTGAAGCAAAGCTCATCATGACAAAGCCAAAGTAAACACAAAACAACACTGGGCAGTGTTCCTGTTGACTCAGTACCCTCATACAAATTCTATGAAGAACTGATTTTGAAAAGTGCACTCGAACTGACTAAAACCTTGGCACAGTGAACTAAAAGTGCCAAAAAGGGATATAATTCCTCATACGATTAAAACACAGACTTGCTTTAAACAATTTTACCACTGATAAGCCAGTCTAAACAGTTTAAATTTGCTTTCTACATTCTAATCTACAGATCCTTTTATATTAATTATAGTTTGAGTATTTTGCTTTAGGGTTATTATTGGATAATCTTGAATCATTTCAGCTTCCATAGTTTTCAGATTTTAGTCTGAAAGCAATGGTAGTCTGGTGGTGTCAGTTGTGTAATCAAAGACGTTAATCTTAAAAGTTAGTTCTAAAGTTCTAAAAAAAAAAAAATCCCACCCCTTCCAGTAACAAACCAGAAAAAAAGAAACACAACAAAGTCATGGTCACTATGAAGGAAGGAGGTTTACTAATGGACTGCATATGTGATGCAGATGTGCAAATAGTGGAGCATAACTCTAAATTGACTAGAGAAGGTTTTTGTTTGTCTTTTTTCTCAGACATAAGGAAAGCCACATGCAGAGAATTTGCTGAGGAAGCACCTCATGTTGCCTTTCTCTTTATTTCTGAGTAGTTTCTACTGTATTAGTGAATAAGAATTTTTAATTTATTTTATGTTTAACAGAAAGACTCAAAGTACATCTACAATAAATAAAAAATAAAGATGCTTACTGATAATACTTATACTAATACTGGTTATCTGATACCATACAGTTGAGATGAGAATTGAGAATACAGGTGCTGGTCATAAAATTAGAATATCATGAAAATGTTGATTTATTTCAGTAATTCCGTTCAAAAATTTAAACTTGTATATTATATTCATTCACTACACACAGACTGATATATTTAATTTTGATGATTATAACTGACAACTAATGAAAACCCCAAATTCAGTATCTCAGAAAATTAGAAAGACACCTGGTGCCACACTCTAATCAGCCAATTAATTCAAAACACCTGCACAGGCCTTTAAATGGTCTCTCAGTCTAGTTCTGTAGGCTACACAATCATGGGGAAGACTGCTGACTTGACAGTTGTCCAAAAGACGACCTTTGTGTCTTGCCCTCCTTGCACAAGGAGGGCAAGACACAAAAGGTCATTGCTAAAGAGGCTGGCTGTTCACAGAGCTCTGTGTCCAAGCACATTAATAGAGAGGCGAAGGGAAG
>JASGAU010375302.1:0-26890 GCA_030220045.1 Australoheros facetus | reverse complement strand
GAGCTAAGTTAAAATTTTAGGTTATATGTGTATCAAAAGGTAAGTAAGAAGTAAAACTTAAAACTTCAGATAAATAATTCAAAATTTTGAGTTAAGTCAAAATTTGACATACTAGCCCAAAAAAATTGACTTACAAACCTCCAAAAAAGAAAAAAATCAGTGGCAGAAACAAGCTTCTATATAAATGGGTGTGTTAAACTTCAACCCTATAGAGTCAATTTTGTTAGTTTTTAAAATGTATTTTATTTTGTTTTTCAACCAGGATTACTTGCTTATTTGTTATGTAAATCTAGCAATCTGGGAGTTTGTGGGGACTGACCTGCTTTTGGAGCCACATTTTGGTTCTAGTTCATTTGCAGCCTTGGACAAATCATTATACTCTATCTTCAGCGTGACTTTTACTTCACTCATTTTCCATAGAGGATGGAATATAATTCTCCTAATCAGTTACTAGAGACTATCATATCTGCTGGAATAATTTTAACTTGATACTAATGTGAATGTAATGGTTTTAAGAGTGAAACAGAGCAAAAAAAAAAAAAAAGAAGAAGAAGAAAAGGAAAAAAGAAAAAGAAACTATAATATCTGGGATGTTAAGAACAGATGTGTCTATGTAGTGTTAGCTCCTTTGGCATTAGACCTGGTTCTCCTAAAGAAATAAAAATAGATACAACACCTCTAAAACTCACTAATTAATATGTATGTCAGCATATTTTGCTCATTTAATCTTTATATAAACATAGATTTGCAGCTCATTTAATTTATCTTTCTGACTACAATATGTTATGATAACATGACTTTCTTGTATAATAGAACCAGTGGAAGTGATTCTATTATTGTCTCTTAATAGACGGCTTCATTCTGTCATCTTCTCCACTAACTAAAGACACAAAGCCGTGTTTAGATCCTCCCTCGTGCTGAGGGATGAATAGCATATTTAGCACCAGCCAATGAACAAACAGAGCATGAACCATCACTACTTTTGCTATGGCTGCCTGCGGTTTGATACACCTTATTTATAATCAAGGTATGAGTCCTCCTATATGCTATAATAAACAGCCTCAAAGAGGAAAGTGGCTCCGGTATAAACACCATATTATGAGCCAGGACTCAAACGTGTGTGTGTGTGTGCGTGGAGCTGACAGATGGCTGAGTTAAAGCTGCATTAATCAGTGTTATGATCAGCCAACAGACTGAAACGCAAAACTGCTATCACAAAGACTTGTGCTAATACTATTAATTAATAATACTGATAATACAGCTGCTGCTACTGCAAAAGCTATGTTTTGAGTGTAATAATACATTTGCTGTTTCGCTGTGAACGGCTTTTACGAGCAGGATTTTGGAATTTACTCCAGAGCTCTGCATTCGTCTTCACGGTGTCTGTTTACTGGAAGCATGATCATTTCAAAGTAGGTTTTCTGAGCTTCCTGATATAATTACAGCTGCCACTGTTTTACTCCAGCTAAGAGCCCATGTTGCTCATTTTTACCCTTTCTCTTATTTTCTGCCTGCTTTTACATCACACTGTCTAGTAAAAAGTAAAAATACCAAAAGCATAAAAAGGTATCTTTTCTTTAATATTCTGGAAAGAGTTCCTGGGTCATTTAAAGTGGATCAGCTTCTCTGCTGCAGTTGGAGTTTCTTTCCTTATTATTCCATTTATTCCACCAACAGGAAGGCTAAATGGTGGGATATGGCCACCATATTGTCCCTGTTGACTTACACACACATACACACCACACACACCCGCACTAACACACAGCAGGACAGCAGTGTGTGGAGGGGGTTCTCATGCATAAACGAGATCATTTTCATAAATTAAAATCTTGCTTGCAGAACGAACATCTGTGCCCTTCACACACACACAGACAGACACACACCCTCACTCACAGAGACTGTAATCGGAGTTTTGTCCTTTATTTGCCGTGATAATGTCATTAGCATGAGTTCCTGTGGAAGGAGACTTGAGTTTCCCCCTCGTGTGTTTAGTGTCGTACGTTAGAGCCTAAACCCAGCCGTCGCATGTAAAACTTATAATGTTCCTATGACATCAAATATTGTTTTCTTCAACATTGGGAATTTTTCAAGTGTACTTGCAAAGCTGTGAGCAGCTGGTTTCTTTCTGTTCAGGTTAATACTCATTGAATGGCATTAAAATAATCTCACCTCAGTTTTAAAACCTTTCAGAAGCAGCCGTGTGAGAAATCAGATCGTGGAACTTTGATTTATCTTCAGTATTTTTGTCTAGACTGTCTGAAACTGAAGGATGTTTCCAGCAAAGAAGACTAAGAAAAACAAGGACTGTTCAAATTTTGAGGCTGAATAGGTTCTTAAATTTTTTATATATTATGATGTATTTGATTTATGCACCCACCAGCCACTTTATTAGGTACACATTGTTGGTACTGGCTTGGACCCCCTTCTATATTCAGGACTGGCACAAATTCAACAAGGTGCTGGATGCATTCCTTGGAGATTTTGCTGCATATTGACACGTTAGCGTCACGCAGTTGCTGCAGATTTTTCAGCTGCACATCCACAATGTGAATTTTCTGTTCCACCGCATTCCACGGGTGCTCTATTGGATTGAAATCTGGTGACTGTGGAGTCCCTTTGAGTACAGTGAAATTATTTTCATGTTCAAGAAACCAGTTTGAGATGACTTTGTGACATGGCACATCCTGCAGCCATCAGAAGATGGCTACACATATCAACAGTACTCATGTAGGCTGTGGTGTTTAAACCCAAAGTGTGCCACGAAGCTATCCCCCATTTCAGCATGAACTGTTGATCTTCTGCATACCTTGGTTGTAACAAGTGGGTTTTTTGAGTTACTGTTGCCTTCTTATCAGCTCAAAGCAGTCTGGCCATTCTTCTCTGACCTCTGGCATCAACAAGGTATTTTCAATCCAGAGAACTGCCACTCATTGGACATTTTCTCCTTTTCGGACCATTCTCTGCAAACCCTAGAGGTGGTTTTGAGGGAAAATCCCAGCAGATCAGCAGCTTCTGAAATACTCAGGCCAGCCTGGCTGGCTCCAACAACCACGCCACGTTCAAAGTCACTTAAATCACCTTTCTTCTTCATTCTGATGCTCCATTTGAACTCCAGCAGGCGGTCTTGACCAGGTCTAAACGCACTCAGTTGCTGCCATGTGACTGGCTGATTAGCAATTTCCATTACCAAGCAGTTTAACGGTGTACCTAATAAAGTGACCACTGAGTGCATGGTATATTCTGCTCTAAGATGACAGTTATTTGTATTTAATGATGTGTTTATTTGCTTTGTTCTGTTGCTGTGCTTAAAGAGAGTCTCTCAGATGAATCACATTGAATCCCTTTTAATAAAAGGTATTTATAAACATCTATCTTATAAAATATGAACAAGAGTCACATGAAATGTTAACAGAACACTACAGGAACATTATAAAAAGCAAAAAGTAAAAACCGCATAAACACTTCGGCCCATTGCCGGCCCATTGCTGCCTTACACACTGACCCAAAAATAGAGAAATCTTTATTCTTTCAACATTTGGAATTATCCACTGAGGGTCACTCAGGTTTCAACAAAATTGCATAGTTTCCTCCAGATTATTGCTCATTGATTATTGATTATTTTTGATAATATGGATATTAACGAGACATTCAGAGAGCGTCTCCCGCAGGATGAAGTGCTACAAAGAAGGTTACATCAAGGTGACATTATCGCGACCTCACCGTCGTCAAGATGAGTCGCAGAGCCTGACGCAGACAGAAAGAATAAAAGCAAGGACAGACAGAAAGACAGCTATGAAATGATAGAAGTACACAAGACTGTCTGTCTTTCCATACAAACGTCTCTCTGTCTTCATCATTCTCAGTCCTTCGTCCTCTTCTTCCTCAAGAGTCGTGGAAGATGGCATTCAGCTGGGCATTCATCAGCCGCTCGTGGTGTGAGTGTCCATCAAAGCCCATCAGCCCGTCCACTTGTAGGTCACCACAGCGTGGATTGGACCCCCCGCTGCCATAGATGGCAGAGTGTCCTCCGGCTCCTCCCCCTCCGTAGTGCACGCTGAAGGTGAAGCTCTTGTCGTAATCAGTGGCTGCGATGGCCTCATGCTTGAAGGATGAGGAGAAGTTCCCGTTGATGCTGAGCGGTGGGCTGAGCGGCGGGTCGAACGCCGGGCCGTCCGACACCAGAACGCCATCGAAGAAAGGCTCCAGTGGGCCGTAGGGTTGACCTTTGACCTGGTGGAAGATGTGAGAGGGGTCCATGGTGCCGTATGGGGGGCTAGGCAGGCCGGCCGTCAGCCCGGGGCTCTGGTAGGGGAAATGTCCAGGATAGGAGCTGACACCGGCAGGGGGAAGGTGAGCTGGCAGGTCTGGTGTCTGCTCTGGCAGGAACGTCCGAGGGTTCAGCTGGAGGCAGCCCGCCACCAGATTAGTGGTCGGCTGAGACAGACCTGAGAACAGAAACACAATAATTAGTCAATACTGATCAATACATGCTGGTCATTATTTCAGAATAAATGTTAGCAACCTGTAGTGTTTGTTAATACTTGTTAATGAATATGAACATAGTTTATTAGTATCAGTATCTTGTCCCAGGTGTTAAATATTTTCATAAATACATGTAAATTAATATGAATACTTGTAATATTCATATTTATTAAAATTTATTACATATAAAATGTAATAAAAACACGTATTAAGTAGTCATGCCTGTTACCTAATAATAAATATGAGTACTATTTAAATGTAAATATATGTCTTAACAGTTGTTAATAAATGCCAATACTGCTGTTTGCAAGCAAGCAATTTCTATTATTTTTAAACACATTCGGGATAATTTAATATAGATAATCTCATGCATGAGATCAGATGACATCAGCCCAGATAGCAAGAAGTCTGCATGCATCTACCAGAATGAATGAGCTAAATGCTGATTGTAAAAAAAAAAAGCTCACTAAGCACACTCTGCTGTAACATCACCTGTGCTTCTCCTACTGTGACAATTTTAAATATGTGGTGACAAAAGGTCTGTTGCAGTCCCATCTATTTGCTAAACTATCATACTAAACTTAGTCGGCAATACACATGTTAATGTTTTCATTTGCTCATTGTGCCCAAGTGCACTGGGAAAACACTTTCAGAGTAGAGTCCTTGTAGTCCCTTTATGTTGATTTCATAATCAGAGATCAGATTGGGTCAGCCCTCAGTCCAGTCTAGCCTGTTGCTCTTAGGTGGGGCTTACCTTTGCAGAGTGCCTGGACGAAACTCATGAGGTCAGGTGCCTTGCCAGAGCGCAGGATCTCGCTCAGGGCCCAGATGTAGTTCTTGGCAAGGCGCAGTGTCTCAATTTTTGATAATTTCTGAGTTTTGGAGTAACAGGGGACGACTTTCCGCAGGCTTTCCAGAGCGTCGTTCAGCCCATGCATGCGGTTCCTTTCCCGGGCGTTAGCTTTCATCCGACGGACCTTAAACCTGCAGAACCATAAAGCAGATTGATATTGATGATATTTATTCATAAATCTTTTGCATACATTTGCAAGCAAAAAACTCTACAATTGTGAAAAAATGATTTATTTTACTCAATGCTGTTGCGTTTTGCAAGCACTTAAGACTCAGTGTACAGAACAAATAATGTCGTTACACACATGAGGTAGAAGACATCCATTTAATTATCCATAACAAGTAGCGAACTGAATAGTCCATTCAGAGATTTTAAAGGACAAGACTGCTGTTGTTTGCCTTTGACTGGTGTATGTTTAGTGTCATATTAAATTACACATTGTTATCTGTTAATCAAAATATGGCCAAGGATGATGCTGAATATACTTTAAAACAATTATTTCACATTAAAATGAATGTTGGAGATTGACAGTAAGTTTAATAAATGCCCACATCATCCTTGTGAATGTTGTTCTTCAGTTTACTATTAGACAGAACTGCAAAAAATGACAGAAACATATTTTGTGCCATGAATGAAAAACAAAAAAAAGGAAAATACAGAATCATTTATTGCATTCATTTGGAAAGTTGCCTTACAAAGATGATCATAAATGACGACAGGCCCAATTCAGTGATTAAATGTGAATTTTATCTCATTTCTTTTTAACATTTAAAGTTTAGAATCAATTTTCTATCAAATGTCTTTACTACAGACACACTTATTTTCATGTGAGTTTTAGGAAGGCGTCATGACAGCATTGTCAGAAGCCACATTTGTATCTATAAAATAAATGTTAGCTCAATATTCACTCTCCTTTAGCTTTGATTTTATTCAGCACCATCTTCTGGTGAAATATTTTGCCCTGTGTTCACGTCCATAATTGCCATTAAGTGCTGAAAGTAAAGAGCATTTTTTTTGTTTGTTTGTTTGTTTATTTATTTTTTAAGTCTGTGGGAGTCAAAACACTGACCGCTAATCAGTGAGCTGAAATTCATTATAAACCTTAAATCTGAGAAGCGCTGCAAATTAAGGTGACAATTCATTTAACAACACAAGTCATTTAATGCATTTTGATGTGTATATATTCCTATGAAAAGATATATTTAATGTCACTGTAGCGTGAAAACAGTTCAGCTGCACTGCTGAGGCTTTTAGGTATGATCTGTACCAGTGTGATCTTAAAAATCGAATTTTAACAGATTTAAAAATACAGAAAACAAAAAAACATTAAATCACTCTTTACATTTTTTAATACCTATTAAGCTGTTTTGTTTCTTTTTCAACAGTTTAATCCAGTGCAAGTGTGTTCTGTTAAACTGGTCCTCATGCAGGATAGACAGTGTGACCCTTCCCCTAATGCAAATTTAGTTTTTGGGTTTTTTTTTAAACTTGAAAATAATGCCTTTGCATGAGACTGAGAGCACACAGAGGAAAAGCAAAAACTACCTCTGCAGACGAGCCTTTGTCATCTTCTTCTTCTTGGGCCCTCGCCTTTTCGGTTTGTTCTCTCCGTCTTCCTCTTCCTCCTCCTCTTCTTCCTCCTCATCGTCCTCCTCTTCCTCCTCCAGATGATGGAGGCAGTCCTCCTCTTCCTCCCCTCCTCCTCCTCCACCTGCAACTCCTCCTGTGCTCCTCTCCGTCTCTCTTCCTGCAGGGCTGCAGAGCTCCTGCTGCTCCTCCGACTCCACTGACGCTTGCTCCTCCAGCACAGACCTGGTCATGATGCTGATTTCTGATGAAGAGAACATTAGAAAGCAATAAAACACTCCTGGAAGTTTGCTGCCACACTTATTTGATGATGAAAAGTTAATAGTTATTAACTGATTTTGATCAACAGAGAACAATTCACAGTTTAGGATTTTGCCTTTGAGTATTATTAATTACTTATTAATGTTTATAAGATTTATTCACATGACTTCAGAATATTTGGTCCATGTGGAAGTTTGAACTTCATTTAGATGTTTATACTGCTTTGAATAAAACAAAAACAATAATATTTTAAGTAGCATTTGGACATTTTGATTTACCTGCTGAAAGAAAGAAAGAAAGAAAGAAAGAAAGAAAGAAAGAAAGAAAGAAAGAAAGAAAGAAAGAAATCTAACATTAAATGTAATAAATGTGATTTTAATGTTAATTTGTGTTTCCTGTCTTTTTTAAAACGTGCAGACAAAAGCTGCCTCCGTATCGAACTGTATAGACGAAAAAAAATAATTCGGTTCATATGATGAAAAAACAAACAATGCAAATCACAAATTTATCAAGAGTGGCTGTGCAATTTTGTAGCTACAACGAGTGTTTTAATATTTAGCGATTAAAATCTGCTGCTAAAACTCGCACAAAAGATTGCGGACTGCCTGAAGAGAGGAATCATCTGCTCAGGTATTACAGTTTTTAATTGTTTTAACAGAAAGTGTTTAAACTACGTCAAAACTCCTAATTAATCTAAAAACAATCATTTCAAATCTAAACTATTTAACAAAATTACGTGAAAAGTTTCTTATCTTTATCCGCGCGTTATATTTTAATAATAAAACGTAACTGCCCCTCGACGCCTAAGTTTTAATAATAATAATAATTTAACCTGACCAATAAATTACGATTCGCCTCCGTTTTCGTTTTCCGCTGATCGGTTTCGTTAATTTAACAGACCGACAGACAGCTGGAGGTGAGACAGAGTGGAACTGAGTAGACATTTGGGATTAACACAAATATAAAATAGAAACGAAAATAAACACACACCAATATCAGAAAAAATAAATTAACTGAATTACATTTTTAAGGGAAAAACAGGCTAAAAAAACTTGAATATAAAATATACAAGCCAAAATACAGACATATTAATTGAATAAAAAACAAAAAACAATAATTTGGAACAAGCTTCTGGGTTTATTAAAACTTTCTAATTAATATGTAATTTGATGTACACTAGATGACCGGTTGGTAAAATGATCATTAATATTTTATTAATTTGGAAAAATTAGTCACAAATAAGCAAATCAGATTTATCATTCTCAAGGTCAGACAAAACAGAGATCCAGGCAAGCAGAGGAATTTATCAATCGCATATTGATTATATTCTGTTATAAGCCTACCTGTTGTAACGAGCCGCTGTCTGTCAGATCGCACGCATCCCGCGTGCTCTGTCTGCGTGTTCTTGCGGGATTTTGCGTGATCTGCTATGAGCTGTCTGAGGTGTGTGTGTGGGATGCTCCTGCTTTTATACTTAATACGCACAACAGGGGTGGGGGTTAATTAGCATATTGAGGCCCCGCCCTCCCGGCACGCGCCATATGGCGCTTGCGTCATTAAAACGGCCCCGGGGATCACGTGACAAATCTTCCATGTGTGCCAGCCAGTCTCTCTCCCTCTCTCTCTCTCTCTACCCCTCTCTCTCTCTCCCTCTCTCTCTCTTTGTGAGGAGGGTTGACCATCTGTCGCCACAAAATCTACGCATGCGTAGATTTAAACTTACTGCTGGAAGGCTAGTGTTGCATGTGATGGTTGAGGTAATTTTAGGCTGAATGAATGCATGTGGGGAAGGATTTATCATTGCTGTTTTTTTTAAAGGTAAATGATTTGTAAATGATTAGACTGCAGTGTATTACCTGTAACTGTTTCACAGCTCACTTGTCTGAAAGGTACCAACATCTTTTGCTGTTTGGATCAAACTGACCTGTCTCTGTCTTATGAATAATTAACAAAGTTATCAGTGTTGTGCATTGTGCATAAATGCCTCCAGTCTCCTCCTTAGGAGATGCTCATGGATGGGTCCTGGTGCTGTATGATGCTTTATGTATGTAATAAAGTCAGAGGAAAGACTCCTACCAACAGCTGTAAGAACAAAAAAAAAACTTGGGTCCTGTGAATGTATTCTCTATTGTACCTATATTTATTAGATCTATTGTTGAGTCTGATTAATATGATCCATTTTGTGCCACTTATCCAGATCTGGGTCATGGAGGCAGAATGATGCAAGACTCCCTCTCCACAGCTATCTCCTCCAGCTCTTCTTCGAGCGACATTGAAGCATTCCCAGGCCAGCTGAGAAATGTAATGTCTCCAGCATGCCTTAGGCCTGCCCTGTCCTCACAATTGGACATGCCCAAAACACATCTAGGAAGCATCCAGGAGGCATCCTAGTCAGATGCTCAGGCCACCTCAACTCCATTCAGTGTTGAGGAGTAGAGACTCTACTCTGAGCCCCTCTGGAATAACCACGGTCCTCTTCCACATGTATCTACCCACAACCCATGATCATAGGAACGTAGATCAACCAGCTGGTTACAGCTTCACTTTCACATTCTCTCTTCACCACAACAGACCAGTACAGCATCCGCAATACTACAGATGCTGTGTGCAGTAATGCAGATGCTGTCTTAATTGCAAGGGAAAAAAATGTTTTATTTTTACAGCCAAAGATTTTGTAACAAATTTTGGAGAGTTGTGTGCACACCTCCAGCAACTGTGTCACTTTGAACTTGTCCCTCACCCAGTTGTTCATGTCGATGAAGTTGCTGATAAATGTATTTGATTCTGATCAGTGTAATCAGGATAGCATTTTTTGGCGCATCAGTTCTTCAGGGCCTCAACGATAAAGCTTCATCTTGGCTCAGACAGTTTTGGCGATGCTAGTGAGAAGACAGAGAGACATACCTGTCTGTAGCTGTCTATAGAAAACAGGTGACCTAATAACACCGCATTCGTCTCAGATATTAGAGGCTTATTATGACTCATTGCTGGTGATAGTGCCTTCAAACAGAACACAAGGAGAGTGAAGGAGGAAGTGAGGTTGAAAGATGGCAGGAGGAGGCTGAGATGGATGGACAAAAACACCTGCTGCTTGTTGCTTGTTCTTTGGCCCTAACCGCTATCATGACAATTTGACACTTTATTTTGTGCCTAAATGTAACCAAGCAAATCATATTCAGAATGTAGGAACAAATAACCTGTGCAGCCACTGAGGTTGGAGGAATTATGCTAATCGCTTGAGCATCTGAAGAAACATTAGGGATGTCTTTAAAAATTCCCTATTTTTAAACACTTACTGCATGTTCCCGCACTCTTTTGAGCTTTGCTGTTCAGAAGAACAACATACTGTATAAAATACTTTTTTTTTTTCTTCAAAGATGGTACATAAAAGATATTTTCTAGCATTAAGTCAGTCTTGGTCAAACATCATGGGACGTGTTTCCACTACGAGCTGGAGGACAGCAGTGGACCTGGTTTACGTGAATCAAAGGCAGAGCTTAAGTAACTTGTCCACACATTGTCAGACTGGCTACATGAGCTCCGACCAATAAGAAAAAAGCAGAGGACTTTGGACCAGGCTGCTCTGCTGTAAGGAGGGTGCTATGGTGATGATGAAATGGTTGCTAGGTGGTTACCCAGTAACTGCGGAGGACCAGCGTATCTGTCCATCGGTTTGGACTGTCTGACAGGTAATGGTTAACACACAATCAATGTTTCAGTCTCTCTGCCGCTTAGTTCAGGTTTAAATAGATAGAATCCTTTATCAGATCAGATTTATAGCTGTGATAATAATGAAAAAATCTCAAAGTTTTCTTTTATTTTCTGCCTGATGAACTTTTATTGCCATAAGTATCTTGCAATGAGCCCAGCGATTACAGTTTTATTGGATTTCATATGCAGAAAGTATGCTGTGTTTACCTGACAGAGCTTATCAGGACGCAGAAATGGATGAAACAAATGAATCTTCTCTGTAGAGCGAAGCCAGCAAACAGCACAGAAACTCACTGCTGAATAATAATCATTATTCCATACTGCCAGGTGTGCGTGTGTCTGCATGTGTGTGTGTGTGTGTGTGTGTGTGTGTGTGTGTATGTAGAAGGTCAGATTGCCCTATTCATGCAAAGAACACACACAATAGTATCTAGTGTCTAGATACCAGTGGTCTGAATAAATAAACAGACAACTAAAAAAAAAGGCATGTAACACAACAAAGATTCATTAGAACAAATAATACCCCCCAAAAAGGTACATGCCTAAAAAAAATGAAGAAATTATAGAGAATAAAAATAGTATACACCTGTAGAAACAAGACAAACAGCGATGCAGCGACAGAAATGTATTAAGCATTAATGGAAGTTAAAATGCATTTGAAAATAATACGATCCTCGTGAACAAACAAACTACTGTTGTGTACTACTGTTACATATTGACACACAACACTGAGAGGAAGAAGCATGTTATGACATAAAGCAAGAAGCAATACAGGAAGAAACTGCAAAACAAATGCGCAGTTTAAACGTCCAATCACATTCAGCCCCCTGAACTATTTTATCATGTTTTTTTCCCTTTCATCTGGCTGACGTGACTCAGTTAAACAAACTGTGATAACTCAACATGATGCCACATGACTTTTACAGTAACAGCAGGTTCCTCCTTCCTGGTTTCAGTGCCTGCAGCTGTAGATACAGTTGACTTTACATTAAAATCACTGGAAACTTTAAATTTAAAAAAAGCTTTATTTCAGACACATCTCAATACAAAAGAAGTAATAGCACAAACAACACAAAGACAGCAACACAAAAATATAATCACAAGTGATTACTGTGCAAACGAGCAATGTTTGCAATGTTTCCAGGACCAAGAGGAATATCTTGTGTTGGTTAAAGCACAGGATTAGAGGTGGAAGCAGTCTACTCAGAAACATTTGGCCTCCACTTGTCCAGCTTGGAATTTGGAGTAAAATCCGCGATGCATCATCACACCACACCTCAAGAGTTTTTATCGTTGCTTTACTGTGAGTTCACCACAAATGTGCTGTGTGGACAGCATGTGTAAACAAGCAGAATTTGCAGGCGGGTGTTATGTGCTCGTGCACTGCACATCATCATCATCATCCTCATCATCATCCTCATCATCATCATCATCATCATCATCATCATTACAGAGCTCATTCCTGATGATGTGACCTGAATATCTAACTTTAGTCACCGCATTTAACATTTGATCTCCCAGAATGAGGGAAAAACTTGCTTCTGGTCCTCTTTGGTTGTTGTACTCTTTGGACCCTTCAAGTTACTAAAAACGGTGTAGATGTATTACTGCTCTGTCTGACTTGCACAGTTTGATGTAAATCATGCAGGATCCTTAAAACACATCAGGGCATTTCAAATATTTTAATCATGTTGGAACTTCAAAACTGTCACAGGCAGCAACAAAGTGAAGCGTGACAATACTAGAATAGTGTTTGGTTTCCATCTGGTGCTCATATGTTGATACTGCAGGTTAAAAAAAAAAATCTTTATTTGACTTCTGACTAAAAGGGTGAACAGTCCTCTTCAGGTCATGTCACAGTAACAGTTAGGATAAAGTCCTTCCAGTAAAGCCTTTAATTAAACCTCAGTTTGTTTGTTTGTTTCCTTCTTTCAGTCATTCAGTTGTTGGTCACTTGTGTGAGTCCATGTCATTTTCTTCCAGCGGACACATAAACCAAGATTTTAGCACACTGGAAAGATTTGCCATGATCCTGGGTCTTCGACCCTGCAGTCTGAGTTTGTTAGTTTGTTCTTGTGATTTAGAGTTTCATATTCGAGCTTTATTTCCTGTTTTGTTTTCCATGATTTCATTGTCAGTTTAGGTTGAGTTTTCTTTCATAATTTGTAATTAGTGATTGTTTATAGTTAATTCCCTGAGATTGTTTTCTTACCCTCCTGTGTTCTCCTTGTCTGTTAAGTCTGTGTTTCTGTGTTAGATGTTCCCATCTGCTTGATTGCCCTTCTGTGTGTATTCACCCTCATGTTCCCCAGCTCCTGCATTCAGACTATTTTGGATTCCTGGTTGGTTTTGGGGGTTTTTGAACTTTTGAACTTGGTCAGTTCTCACCTTCACCTGCTTGACTGGAGTCTGCATTTGGGTCAGAATTCCTCTATATTATGACACAAGTTATGCAGCTGTTTTCCTGTTACCCTTGGGTCTCTATTTTGATCATCATATAGTCCTCTTAATGTCTTAAGTTTATTGCTGCCATAGGATATAATTCAACTGAAATATGACCTTCCAGTTATTTAAGAATCATGAACTGAAATCGTATTATCTGCACTGTAATTCATGCAACTATAAAATATCTTCTGGGCTCAACAACCATGATTATAAAGTCAGTTAATGATTGTGTACTTTGAACAAAATATATTTTGGTACGAGATTTGTGTCCATTAGTACAGTCAGCGAGGCATCTGCTTTGTCCCAGATTCATTCTGTGGTAGGAGACTGACTCAAGACTTGCAGCCAAAGTCATGAAGAACTTCAGCTCCCGGGATGCCCTTCCCGATGCATCCCCAGAGGGAATTTGAGTCTCCAGCTGGAATCAAACCAGCAAACGTTTACTTGCTACTACACTAAGAATCAGATTAATAGTTAACTAAAACTAAGCCAAGAATTAAAACTAGATGCAAAAATAAAAAGCTTGATAAAATTAAAAACTAGACTATAAAATCCAACTGAAACAATTTTGTGAACTTGGAAAATTAAGTAAAATATAAATTAAAAGTGTAGAGGCAGTGTCTTTAGTACCCTTGTTAGTGAGGTTGTTGTCAGAACTCGCCTGATGAGCTTTTGAAAGGCATGTTTACTGAGACTGTGAGTCAGCTGCTTTCAAAAAGTAAACACAACAGTTGCCACTATGATAACAAACGCCGAGAAGTGTGAAGAAATGTGGTCCGGCAGGTGTCGCTGTTCCTCCGCCGCAGCCTGCGGAGGACACACCTCCTTCCCTCCTCCTCCTCCTCCCCCTCCTCCTCCTCGCACGCTGCTTGTCACTGCAGAAGCAGGTTTCAGGAAGCGGAAGCGGGAATGTTGGAGAGTTTGTTAGAAAAGTTTGGCCAGTTTTGACACTTTGGGATTTGAGGCGCAAACTGCGGAGAAACATGACGGTGAGTGACCGGAGCGCGCACAGCGCCGCTCACAACGCTGGCCGCCGCGCTGCGGCTGTTCGAGAGTTTTACTGAGACTGCTGTCAGTCCCGTTCTTCGTGTCAAACAGAGCAGGAACAACTGAACAGGATCAACAAGTGGGCTTGCTCTAAAAACAGGAGAAGAAAAAAAAGTTTGCTGACGGTTTAGAAAGGCTGCGCAGGTCTTAAAAGTAGGTTTAAAGGCGGCTGAATGGTGTCCAAAGCCCAGATATCTGAAGAAAAGTGACCAGTCAGTGTGTGTTAGATATGTCTTCATCTCTGTGTGAGTGTGTTGCAAAACTGTGGCGTGGTGTAAAAACTTGTTGACCAACAAGTTGTCGGGCTGTGCAGTGAATTGTTGCGCTTGTGGAGATAATCACTTAAAGGGTACTTAAAGGTGTATCTAATTCACCCCGCTTGAATGTAGGCTTATATTTCTAATCCACTGGGCTTCACGTGAAAACATTGGCGTCAAAAGATTATATGAGTCAGCCTACAGGGAGCTGATTAAGAGTCCTGACTTTGAAGTTTGTCTTTGAAAGTGTGAGAAATGCTTCTGCTGATGTCACACAGCTCAAATCTCTGTTCAGACAAACAGTACAAAACCAAAATATTTGAGTTCACGATTGCATGACAAAGCAAAACAAATGGGTACAAATAGACTGGCAGCCTAGTTGAAGCTCCAGAAACAAACTCACATTAATGAGAAGTTCCTGGGTTTTTTTGCGTCACATTATTGCGTAGATTAAGCAAAACGGTCTTTGGTTTAACTACGTGTTTAATGTAAAAGAAAGTAAAGTAACTGATTTTTGTGTTTTGCTATTAATTTTAATAATAATCCGTTTTTTTTAAACTGAACCTTGTCATCACTGAAAATGATGTGGGTTAGGCTGCCTAATGGCTTAGCTTTAACAAATAGTAATTGTAATGTTGATAGTTGATGGTGTGAAAGATCAAATCATGATCATGCTCCTCTGGCTGAAATGTGTGATTTAGTTTTAGAGTTACATAAAATGCGAATGCTTTGAATGAACTTGCAGTGCGGTCTGTGGAGGTGGTGGAAGCAGTCAGATCATTTACTTGTGTAACTTAAGTAAAAGTATTTAGGTGAAAGCAAAGTAAGTATTTTTATGTATCAAAACTAGAAATACTTAAAATAGCCAAAGTACCTTTGTGTGTGTGGTGGGGTATATCATGTTATAATAGTAGTGATGCATTCATGTTTAAACAGCACTTTCCTGCTGCAGGTGGCTGAGTTGGAGCTGGTTTCTGTTCTATTTCTGGGTTGCTGCTCATCAGTCTGCTGGTTAATTTCCAAATGCATTCACTGATCGCTTTTCAGAGTGAACAAAGGACACGGCCACACATGCAGTCTCACCTGCAAAATCTTAAACCTTGAAAGTATGCAGTTTGTTTCAGGACAAGCAGCAAATCCCCACATTTATGAGGCTGAAAACATGAAATGTTTAATTTTTTTTTTTTTTTTTGCATGAAAATGACCAGCGATCATGTTTTTTTGGGGTTTTTTTTGGTATGACATCATATCCTAAATTAGTTTTTTTTTTAAAGTATCTTAATTTGCATAAAAACTAGAGTTAAATATTGTGGAGTACCCATGAAATTGAAATGCTCAGCTGCCTCTCGTACAGATATGTCAAGCTAAACATGCCTACTTCGTCACCTCACGTGTTTCATGACCACAGGAAACACAAACTAATGTTTCTGTTATCATCAAGCCGTGTTTGTAGGGAACCATCGATCCTGGAAAAGTGGAGGCTCATATGTTGCCTGCACTGACAGTGTAGCATTTGTGCCTTTGTGACCTCAGAGTCTGGCTTCTGTCAGCCGACAGGTTAACTTAACAGTCGGGCTCGATATTCATGCAGTCAGTGGGTCATCCTCTTCTCTGAGAGACGACGAGTTTACTTTCAAATAAAACAGGAAAGCCAGAAAGAGCTCACGTTTGAAATGGATTATTGCAAAGCCAAGATTTACACTCGCTTACATGTACTAAAACTTGAAGATGAGCCATTTCTCAAAGCTGAATTTATGTTTTATCACACCACGTCGTCTTCTCTAATAATAAATTTGCGTATATTACTCAGTCGCCTTGTTTAATTCTTTTATTGTTTTGATTTCCAGAGTATGTCATTTCTTTAACTTCTCCTTTTCCAGAGTGAGTTCAAATCTTGAAATGCCTGAAATAATAACTTAAGTTAATTTTCTAATAAAGAGGGAGAAGGGTAATTATATATGTGAACGTTATGTCTCTCTAACACTTTTTTTTGTATCATAAAATATCAACTTACCAGAAATGATCAAACTCATTCTTTCTGCACTGTAGTTACTTCTCAGCAGCACATAAATGACTTTTGTCCTTGTGAAGCAGATCTGAAAGAAGTGTAGCATTTAAACTTGACATCTAGCTGAAGCAAAGTCATTTGAATGATTTTGGGAATAATCAATAATATTGGTTTTCAAGCGCAATGATCAGAAACTGCTCAGGTAGAGTGTCTCGCTCACAGTGAGCAGCTGCTTTTGTTTTATGTGTTAACCGAAAATGTTTCAGTTTGGACAAAAGAAGGAATGAAACCTTAGTGTTAATAAATAATAAACTTTCTTCGCATAGCCTTTATTAAAACAACTGAGAAGCCCCATCAGCAAACGCTCGACCGCCTTTAAGCGTGAGGTGAGAACAGTTAACAGTTTTCTGCCTGAGGATCTGAGACTGGATTCTGGTCGACCTCTTATTCTTTTCTGTAGTTTCTGTCACATGAATGGTTACAATAGCGGTTGCTCATATTAAACATAGCCAAAGTTTAAAATAATGAGGTCAGCATGTGTGGAAATAATATCTGTGAGCCAGAAGCTCAGGCTTCAGACTCCTCTAAAAGTGCAGTTAGTTGTTTGTTTGTTTTCTACTCTTGGATCTGTATGATATCAGTAGGAGCAGATATCTCAAATATGGTCATTTGAGGAAACTGTTCTGACTCTGAGAGCTAAAGTATCTAATCTCAGACAGTGGATCAGCTAAATAACCCCCTCTTTTTAATAGTGGGCACCAATGCCCAGTATGAGGAGGAAAAAGATGAATTATTTAGAATTATAACTCAAGTGTCAGCTCAGGTAGAAAAATTGAGATTAGTGACTAATCAATATTCAAATATGGCTACAGATTCATTTTGTGTTTTAAGCGACAACATGCAGCATATGAAAATGTGCACTTCACACTAATGCAGCAGCATTTACTTGTTGTTATCATGGCAACTGTATTATTGATTTGATGGAGCTTTTTAATTGCCGACTGCAGGCCGAGGCCGACGTCGCAGCTCCTGATGGAAAACTTGCTTTAACCGAAGCTCTGTGGACAGTGTTAGCCTGTCTCCTATTTGAAAGAGCGTATTGCTGCATTAACATCCATTTCAGACAGGTCGCTGTCTGTGGGTTGAAGAAGTGTTTTGAATCTTTGGTGAAACCTGGAATGACTGCTGTTGTGTGTAAAGAGCAACACTGAAGTTTCTTCTTTTAGTCAGTTAATGACAAGTTAATGACTTGGAGGATGAAAAGTGGTTGACCTGCTTATCACTGTTGCTGTGTCCCTGACATGTGTTAAAGCAGCTGATTGGCTCGCTCTGCGCTGTCTGTGTGCTCGTCGTTGTTTTCAAATTATCCACTTTGTTTTGCATTTACAAGAGAAATCTAAAAATAACTGTCCCTCCCTCACCCCCACACATCTCTCTCTCTTTCTCGGACAGGAAGTTGTTCCGTTCTTCATTCTAAACACCCATTTCCTGTTTCACACGTTCTCTTTTAGGTTTGGCTTCATGCTCCTCCGGGCTTCTCCCTCTTCCCCTCCATCCTTCTCCTCCTCCTCTCCTCAGTAACTCCATGTGCACTGTTTTTAGAGCGGGTGCCGTTTGACACAGTAGATTTTATCAGTCATGGTGTCTGAACACAGGAACTTTTAACAGTTACACACTTGTTCTTAGGGAGTAACAATGTAAATATTCAGCTCTTGGAAGTAACATCAGTTTAGTGTCTAGAATAAAATAATGAGTAGTTATGCAGATGGATACATATTCTATACAGATGCATTTCCTTTATGTCATTTTTATGTTAATAGTTACATAGCTACAAGGTGAAAACAAAGTGTCTCACGCAAATGTTAAATTTGCATAGTTTTTATTTTCAGCTTGATGCTGTGGAAACTGAAAGGCTCGGGTCCTCCCCATATTTAGCAGACAAAACATCAGCTTCAAAGCGACTCCTCTCGTCAGTCTGCTTTTGGCCTTACAGCGCTCTCCTTCCTGGATCAGCTCTCTTTCATTCTTTCCTGCGGGATAGTTGCCCGCTCTCTCTAACGCATCTCTCTTCCTTATGCATTCTCTGGTGAAATTTGAATTCTGCCACTTTTCGGAGTCAGCGTTAAATACTGATCCGACGGCTCGAGTGGAGGCAGGATTCATGCAGAGGAGGGCTGCTTCATGGCAGACTGTTGCACTCTGTAAACCAGAACTCTCTGTTAAAGTTGGTTCTGTATGGTGTGCAGAAAAAAAACCAAAACATTATTTACTGTCAGATCCTGATCTGGCCCCGTATTAGAAGTTAAACAGTAACCATGTCATGTGGGTAAATGTGCACATCACCACTGTTCCTTTTTTTTTTTTTCCCTGTATGTCATGTAATGCTATATGACTGCACTTGTGTTCATTTCTGTAATTTGACTAAAAATGGTAAACACTGCAAATCCATCGGCTCACTTTAAAAATATTTTGATTGTCTTCATGCGTGTTGCATTGTGGCTCCCCTGCAGGCTCTGATAGGGAATATCCTACAAATACATATATAATGAGGTCAAATGCAAAAATAACAGTGTCCACAGGCCAGATTTACTAACTTTTCTTTTGGTTACTGTTGGGATTTAACAAACAGGCGCAGCGTGTGTGTTGTGATAGGTGGACCTTTTTTTTTTTTTAACTGGGAATGAGAGGAGGAAATGTGCGTAACTATGACGGGTGGGTGGCTCAAAGCTGTGAGCGCAGTGCTAAAACTTTGGCTCTGTCCTTTAACTTTCCTCCATCTTTACACAGACTTTCTGTTTATAGCCGAGTCTCTTTCTGCTCTTCAGTAATAGTGACAGTATTTTTTTAAATATCATGACAGCTTTGACTGCTCAGTTTGTTGTTATTAACTTTCGTGGATGAAAGTTAATAATGTGACAACTGAATTTCAGTTGCACTAACTGTGAATATATATTTTTTTTCGGTCTCAGCGTAGGTAACTTGTTCATCAATAATAAAGGCCACTTCTCAACTTCTCATCTAACTGCAAAGCAACTTCCCTCTACTTCAGTCCTCCAGGACTGAGCTTTAGCACACAAAAAATTAGATTAGATTAGATTAGATTGCTTTATTGTCACTGAATGTTCAGCGAAATTTCCATTGCAGCTACCATTTAAAAAGACATATATACACTATACATAACCAAAAACAATAGTAAAATACACAATAAGTTAGAATAAAATAAAATGTGCAGAATAGTTCAGGAAGGAAGTAATTTGTTGAGAGTTACATGAGAGTTATGACATTAGATTCACAAAGTTTCTCCTCAACTTTGGTAACCAGTAAATGTAAGAATTGGTGTTAAACAAACTACAGCTTTATTACACACTCCAGTTAGTGTACAACAAATTTGGTGATTTAATAAATTTAAATGTAGTATTTCCTTGAACGTACTCCTTGTTCCCTGCTGACACTTGATCAGGATTGGTATCTGTGTGATCATTTTATTAGTGATTCAGGCCTTTTCTCTGCTCTCTGGTTTATGATATGTTTCAATTAGAGCCTAATAATACACCCTTCTTTAGTGAATAAAGCTACTAAGACTAATATTCCCTTTTGGTTTGCTTTGCATGTATTGTATTATTGCTTCTGTTTTGCATGTGCTCATTAATAACTAACAATTAAATACAATAATAGCTTTAACATCATGAATCTTTTCTTTATACAGTTACTTTGCATAATGTTTTCAACAACAGATTTTTGTACATCTTAAAACATTAAATCTAAAAGTTTCTCTCTCTGTCTTTGCAGGTGTATGTTACCTGTTGCTGATATTGCTGTCGAGTAGTCAGTCTTTGACTGACCACAACCAATCAGATATGGAGAGTGGAACTCTGGCAGTGGAGGCCACTGCTGGTCAAGGTGGGTCATGTTTCTTAGATTCACATTATTATGTGCCAGTCTGCGCATCCTGATTCTGAATGTGGATTTGCAGATTTCTGTGAACATTTACAAATCTGATAATGCAGACAATTTGAGATATACTTACAAAACTGTCCACACACACATTTGTAAGTAACTCTGCTATAATAACCTTCATAGCCGCCATGCTGATGGACGGTATGCTTGATTGATCCTTAGATCCCAGAATGAGGCGTCAGGCCTGGGCGCAGACCAGAGAGTCCCTGTGGAAAGAATCAAATCCAGAACACCGCTTTGGCCCCCAGGAGCCCCAGCAGAGCCAAAGTAATGGGAAGACACAGAGACAGGCAGAAGAACAAGGTTAGCTGAGCTTAACCATCATCAAAGCTGTGTTGCTGTAAAGTGATGGGAAAACTTTTCATGGAGCGCTGTGGTGACATGACTCTGAATATGAGTGAAATGTCTTCACAGCTGTTAGATGGTGTCAAAGATGGACGTAGCTCCTGTAGCGCCACCCACTGGTTTCTGAAATCGAAGCTTAAAGCCTCAAAACAAGCGCCATTTTGATTGTGAACAACCAGGAGGGGCGGGCCTTAGTTTGATTGACAAGTTGTTAGCCAGTGAGTGTGCCGTTTCATGCCATAGATAATCCTCCATACTGAAATATAATATGACTGAGATTTACAGAATATAGTAAATTTTAAAAAAAAATTCAATATGACACAAAAATGGGTAACTAAGCCCATCAGCAGGAAAAAGTTTAGAGGTCAAGACAGACAGCCATTTTTACAGGAAAATGACTTTAGGACTGGAAGTCTTTCTTGCAGCTTTAAACATTAACATTGTTATTGTCCCACTGTGTAATGAAGAAGAGACAGATATTGCTTTCATTTGTCGGCAAATCAAATAAATCAATTTCGATTGAATAGGTATTCTTGCTCGGTGCTCTGTTTAAGCATGTTTCGGCTTGTGGCCTTCGTCAGTGTAATAAAATCATATTACAGGCAACCCGCCTTCCCTGAAATCACGTAAAAGCCTGATTGGCCTCTTCTAGCAAAACCCCCAAAACTAAACCTATTATTTAAGAGTGTAAAGCTCAAGCTTTTGGTCCACAGGGATCACTTTTCATGCACTTTTGCAACTTTGCCCATTTTATTTATTTATTTTCATGAACTGAATCTTTGGTTGTGGTCGGAGCACTGTGAATGGGAGCTGGACAGTTTAAGTGTAAACTGGTGGAGACGCAGTCTGCTGGCACGATTACTGTGATGTTGACTTATATCCTGAAATCTGGCACCACTGTAATAGTTTTATAGCATGTTGTAATCACTGCACAGTCCAACATGTGCTAGCTCATTGCTTTAATGTACTCGTATCTTTCTGCCAGGGCAAGTTCCTAACAGCAAGATCGCCAGCTGGTTGGATGAATGCAGGTACAGTATCCATTCACCGCCTGATCACATATCCTGTTTTCAGTCAGTCTCGATGTGCTAAAGCAGTGCAGGCTTTCTAGATGAGTCAGCCCAATAATTTAATTATGCCAGTTTAAAATGACTGTTTTTTTTTTTTGTGCCTGCAAGAAGTTCAAACATAATCCCAGCATGGGTTAACTTTTAATCATGTCTCTCAGGTGCTTCATTCTGTTATCCACATTTTGTGTTCATAATGACTTAAAATGGTGGTTTTCTCTTTTTGTTGTAATGAGTACTTTTTAAAAGTACTTTGTGGTTCCCTTGGATATATGCATTTGCAGTTTGCGGGTTGCTTTGTCATTTTGGCTCATGCTGTGTTCAGCGAACCTGACCCAAATTGGGTGATGTAACTTCCTGAAACTGAGGCTTACAAGAGCAGGATTTTTTTTTTTTTTTAAATATGGAAGATAAACATAAGTTTGCTGATGATTTTTGTGCCAAATTACTACAATTAACTAAAAAAAAATTAAAATTATTTTTAATTCTTAATGATTTATTAAGATTACAGGGTTTGGCACATTAACTTTTTTTCCTGCTTCTGAGCACGAGAGAAAAGTTTGAGAACCACTGCTGGAATGTGCAAATATCATTTTCCATTATATGCAAACGGGAAAGTTGTTATTTTATTGCTATTATTATATTATTATTATTTTAAAACAAATAATTTCAGGCATACAGACACTTCTATTGGTTAAAAATGAATTCATCTGTACTAATTTACTTGTGAGGGGCATACCATGAAGCAAGTTCAACAGAGCCAGGCTCTCTCAGTGTTAGCTGACTTGAGCTAATGGGTAAAATGATGGCTATTAAATTTCTTTGTTAAACTGCTCTAATTTTACAGCTGGGCTACATTCAAGTGTTAAGGAATTAACCGCAACTACAATTATTAGAAAATGATCAGCATGAGGATATAGAATGATTAACACAGTCAAAAAATGTAAATATGGACAGCTGCAGGTCTGCCCCTTTTGAAACCTGACTGGTTTAGCAAGTGAGTTATGTTTTCCTGATGTCTAGAGGTGTGTGTTTAAAGGTATATAAAGGTTTATCAGCTGCTGACGTAGAGCCGACTTGCAGCCAACGCCTTGACATAGAACACACAGAACCACAGGGAACAAACACAAAGACAGCGGACCCACGCCCACAGTGCACAGAGCGGCAGAAGTGGAGTAAGGAGGGAAAGATGCAGGAAGAAGCTGACAGAAGACGGAAAGAAAAGCAAAAAAGCAACAAAAAAAAAAAGCAAACAGAGGAGGGGTTTTTCCTGCTGAGTCAACATTGTTATCACACATGCACCGTTTTAACCGCTGTCACTCACAGTCCTCTACAGCATGATGCCGCACTGTGGTAACATGGCAAGCGGGTTACTATAGCGATAGCTGGAGGGTAGGGGCCGGGGGCCAACATGGCTGCTGGGTGAAAGTAGGAGGAATAGTGAACACTGCGACTGCGCACTGTTACGCAACTGTGTGTGTGTGTGTTATATTTGGTGCCATGAAGTTTGTCCCATTGATAAAAGCTGCAGCTTGTGTAACAGCAGTCCCTCCAGCATCCTGCTGCAGACAGCAGCTCAGGCCCGCTATCTCAGTGTTACTCTCACCTTGCCTGATCTCTCAACCAGTTAGCCTGGAACTACTAGTCTGATCAGTACAACCGTTATAGGCTCCAAAAGCATAAATAGAATAATTGGTATAGACCTGTAATTTACCAAAACCAGCGGCCTGGCCTGACTAGGAATTAGACTGAGAATGTTGGCCTGACTGGCAGTTAGCCTGGGTTACCTCTCCTCACTTGACATCTAAAGTTGGTTGAGTAAATTGTCACCTGACAAGGATTTGGGACTGGGACAGTTGGCCTTAGATAGACAGCCATTTGGCTCCATATGGTTATCTTAACCCAGGCTAGGAAGTATCTTGTTATACTGAGCCATATTTTTATTGAGAGATGAGATATTTGTGAGACAGGTAGTTAGCCTTGCATCATTTGTTTTGAATTGCCTGCCACGTAGCCTAGGATAGTTGGCTGAGTCCACACTGTGTAAATCTACACACAGACTAAAGAGAGACAGCATGTGGGTCAATACATTGTGGGCACTTGGTGTGTGTGTGTGTGTGTGTGTGTGTGTGTGTGTGTGAGATGTATGTAGATGGTGGCACAACTAACACTGGTGGCTCATGTTAAATTTTTGGTGTCTAGTTTATTTCACTCACTGTCTTTGTGTCTGTTTTCCAGATCTCCCCTCGGAGCCTCTCTAGATGATCAGAGTGCTTCTCAAAGCAGAGGTAATCCATATTTTTGTTGTTACATAGTGAGCACCTCAAACCGTTCAGATGGTGGCAGCTCCTCCGCTATCTGGACTTCAATGCCTCAGAATATACTTGCCATGTTATCATAACTTTAAAGTCAGAATTTGGTTTAGATTAGCACTGTCATTAAAGGGATTTCACAACTTACTACTGTGTGTGTGTGTGTGTGTGTGTGTGTGTGTGTGTGAACAGTGCCTCTGAGGAACGGCTGCAGCTTTGAAGATGACCTTTCGCTGGGAGCTGAAGGTCAGTTCACAAGATTAACAATTTCTGCTCATTGTTAACGGTTCCCTCCATTTTCTGCTCATTGTGTAATTGAATTCTGATTTAAAAGGCACGTTAAAAAAAGCAGCACTGACTTTTTGGTGACGTCACCAGTGAAAGCTGATAATAGCAGAGCTGCTCACGACACGAAACTTATAATTCACTACTCAAGCAAACTAATCTGAACTAGTTTCAAAATTTGTCAGTGAAATATTTCACTTAAAGCATACATGTAGTGCAATCAGAACCCTAATGTTTAGGTTTTAGTCGCTGTTTGTTAATATGCAGTCCTAAACAGGCGCAACAGTCTGCCAAGCAGGACTTCCTGTCCCGAGGGTCTGGAAAAAAAGCTTTTTGGTAACCTGCTACTTCAAACATGAGTTTCCTGCAGTGTTTATATAATAAAAGTGGGTATTTTCCCTGTTGTCTCACTGTAGTTCGTGACTCTGACCCAATCAACACTGCATATTGTTGTAGTCACATCTGCAGTAACGTCTGGATGCAACTATGTGCATATGCAACTAGTTTTTGACTTCTGTAAAGTTCTTAAAGTTAACATTTTATTAAATGACATCATCAGGTTGTCACTTTATGAAAAAATAAATGTATGCTTCCAAATGCATTGGCTTGGTTTCGTGCTGATGAGGAAATTGAGTAATTTGAGTACGGGTCACGTAAATTAGCACTAAAGGATTGCTCTGGTCTAATGATTAAACTGAATGTTTAGTAGATATTTGGAAAGGTGAACGCATCTGAAATCTGAGACAGAAGTCTAAAAACAAAGCTAAAGAAATATAAAGTAGTATTGTGCTGTATTGCATAGCTTTAGGAACTGTATCAGCTGGATTTACTGTGTATGACTGCATACACACATGTAGTAATAATAATAGTTGGAGCAGTTGTACTCAGGAACACAACAGATTGGTTGGCTTGCAGTGCTCTTAACGACCATTTTCTGTAAGGGACCCTGATCTAACACTTACAGTCTGCTGTTGGGTTATGTGGTGATCATGTGGTGTATTGCACTGTGTAGTGTACATGCCGCAGACACCTATACATAGACATATAGCCTGTCTATTGAGGATTTTATATAGTAAATAGAGACTTCTGGAACAATGTCTTTTGGACAGATGAGACCAAAGTGGAGATGTTTGTCCATAATACACAGCACCACGTTTGGAGAAGCCCAAACACAGCTTATGAGTATAAACATCTCAACTGTTAACCACAGCAGTGGAGGGGTGTTGATTTGGGCTTGTTTTGCAGCCACAGGACCTGAGTACCTTGCAGTTATTGCATCGACCATGAACTCCTCTGTGTACCAAAGTATTCTGGAGTGAATTATGAGGCCATCTGTCTATCAGCTAAAGCTTGGCTCAAATTATGTCATGCAACAGGACAATGATCCAAACTACAGCAGTGAATCTACAACAGAATGACTGAAAAAGAAAAGAATCAAGGTGAAGTCCAGACTTCAACCTGAATGAGGGCAGAGCCTTAAGAGAGCTGCGCATAAATGAATGCCCACAAACCTCAATGAGTCGAGGCAATGTTTTAAAGAAGAGTGGGCCAAAATTCCTCCAAAGCAATATGAAAGACGAAAGTGAAAGTTATGCAGAAAATAAAAAATAATTGCTGCTAAAGGTGGTTCTGCAAGTTATTTAATCATGGGGTATAATTATGTTTTTTATGGGACTGCAGAGAATCCTGTGAAAACTTTCATTTTCACAAGACTATATCCCATAAGGCTGTTTAAGGAGTGCCATGGAAGAGAAAGTCAACATGTAGATCCTTTGCTGTGGAGAAACCAAAACTGTAACTGTGGCCTTCTTGTTTAGCTTTTGTCTTCAGTTTGAAATTTATCTCTTGTTGTATAAGAGAAAAAAAGTTTTCTTCTTTGTAAAATATTTTGCTTAACAAGCATGCTTGTGGATTTTTTAAATTCTTTTTTTTTTTTAATTTGTCATTTCCACTGTTGACAGTTCTCATACAGTATAATGAAGTTCAAAGTGCAGCTTAAGTATGTACACTTCCTAGGGCCACTATGTGGGATGTCAGGATGGTAGCAACTTGAAGAAAAGTGATTTGGTTTTATGACATTTTCTTTTACTGGCAAACATCTGCGCTACGCTCTGTATTATGACGTTCAATTCGATGTTTAATTGAGCTGTCAAATGTACAAATATATTTGATTGTGGGATTTGTATAAAACATTTGTATACGCCATATAGATGTTGGCACTCACAAATTTCATCCAAGATTGGTCCACACATCTAGGAGATAAGGTGTATGTA
>JASGAU010375289.1:4955-24842 GCA_030220045.1 Australoheros facetus | reverse complement strand
CTGTGTTTTGGAGCTGAATGCGCTCTCGTGTAGCATAAATGAAATCTCTGGTCATAAGCAGTGTTTTTGAGCTGTGCTGTGTTGTTGAAATTGAGCAGAACAACATGAAACACAATTAGTTAATCTCTATTTGAATTGAGATAGTTTGTAACAAGAAGACTGACATTAAATGTAGCGGTGAACATTTTAACCTGTTAACTAGCCGAACCAAAATCACCTGAAAAAACTACGCCCTCCGGTTATTATTGGCTTTGGAAAACCCCTTTTGTTGCCTGTTAACTGGCCGTGTCCTGTCCGTAGGGATGAAGTGCATTTTATATGAAAGGCTAGACCCTCCGATTTTGATTGACACCTCATTCGGCCAATCATATTAAGAAATGGGTTTTCCAGAGCCAATAATAACCAGGGGGTGTTTTACATGATTGGCCGAACGAGATGTCAATCAAAATAGGAGGGTCTAGCCTGCCATATAAAATGCACTGCATCCGTTCGGCTTACGAGGTGGCTGTCGTTGATTTCTGGGGGGAGAGAAGCTATTTGAGGCGCCAGCATAGCATGAACAGTTCAGAAACAATTTGAAATGAGAAAAACAAAAAAAAGCAATTTATTAACTGATTATGTCGTGTTTTAGACTGCTTATTGCTAGCGGATCTATTCTGACCCAAAGTACAGCCGTGACCGGTTCTGAATGACGGCTTTACAGCAGACAGCCGCTCCAACTTTTGCCGGTACTGCGTACCGACGCAGAATCTTTTAGTGGTACGCAGTACCGGACCGTACCGGCTTACTTTCACCCCTGATTACAGGGGACCTGCACACATGCTTCCTGGTTTATATATATATATATATATGTGTGTGGCAGAATTTATTTCAGGACTTTTGATCACTTCTTCAGTGTTTCCCCATTTTTGAAAGACTGACCCCACCATGCAGAAGAAGGTGTTCAGTTTTTTTTTTGGCTGTAAGACAAACAAAATACGACCTCTATTTCAGACCCATGTTTTTGCTTGTGTGCTGGCCAGCAGTGATGGCATAGTTAACCTGAAAAGTAATCTGATTACTGATCACTCCTTTAAAAAGTAACATAGTTACTTTACTGATTACTTAATTTTAGAAGTAACTAAGTTAGATTATAAGTTACTATATTCGTTACATTCAACAGCTGCCGGTGTTGTGCCAAAAAGCGATTTCCGTTATTTACCAAAAAAATGATTTCCTTTATTTAAACAGCTGTAAATGACTTGTTGACCTTTAATCTGGGAAACGTGTCAAACATCTCTCATGAATGATATCAGGTCATTTTGAGAGCGAAAGAGCATTTCTACCATAAGGTAGAATAAGGTAGATTCATAAATCATGCAGACTGCACTCTATTTACCAATATAACCAAAGACATTATACATAAAGGCACACAGAAACATCTGAATCACTTTTTGGCACAACAACCTGTCAAAAGTGCTCAGATTAGAATAACGCGTTACTAAGTAACTACTGCTGGCCAGTAATGAGTTAAATTGTGCCAAGATGTTGTCATATGAGGTCTCAGAGGTGAAGAAAGACGAGGCAGAAAAGAAGAACTGAATGTACTTCAGGGCTGATTCCGGCTGCACCAGCCTCACGGTAGACCGATCGCTCTGAATGGCTTCATCGGCCCGTCTGTTTTGATTTCCGTCTGCAAATTTTTTTGTCTACTCAGCCCGGAGAGCTCGTGGCTCTGCGCCCGGAGCCGCTCGCTGTCCTGTAGTGGTGATGAGCAGCTGCTGTGGGTGGCTCGGTTGTGATCGTGCAGCCTTTCAGGGTTGTTTTCAGTCAGAAATAAGAGGTCATAGTGCTGCTTTTTACAGTGATGGTGAGTGAAATCACTTCTGGTCTTTAATGAACTGAATGATTCTCTAATCCAGGGAAAATTTCTAAGAACAAACGCAGAAATTATCACGTTATCATGACACATTAATGTGACCACACGACACCGAGTACCATTACAGAGCTTTTTAAAAAGGTCGCTCTCATGTGCCTTTATTATCATATCATAAATAATAACTAATAAATAGCTCCTACAGTATGGCTGTTTTGATCAACTGGTATTGCTATGCAATGTATTGTTACTGCAGAGTTTATCTTTAATGATGCAGCTCTTTATTATCATATCAACTAGAATTCATAATGTTGTAAGGTCTTACAAGCATCTTGGCACCAACTGAGCTGAAAAAAACAGACACGAAAAATGGACGTAGCTTCCAGGTGGAAGTGTGTTAAACCTGCATTCTTTCATATGGCCAGTTGGGGGTGAGTTGCCTAGTTGTGAAACTTCAATTCAGTTTTATTTATATAGCACCAAATCGCAACAAACAGTCGTCTCAAGGTGCTTTATGTTGTAAGGTAAAGACCCTACAATAATACGAAGAAAATCCAACAGTCAAAACGAACCCCTATGAGCAGCACTTGGTGACGGTGGGAAGGAAAAACTCCCTTTTAACAGGAAGAAACCTCCAGCTGAACCAGGCTCAGGGAGGGGCAGTCATCTGCTAATCTTAAAAATAGAGAGGGTGTCTGTCTCCTGAATCCAAGCTGGGAGCTGGTTCCACAGAAGAGGGGCCTGAAAGCTGAAGGCTCTGCCTCCCATTCTACTCTTAAGTATCCGAGGAACCACAAGTAAGCCAGCAGTCTGAGAGCGAAGTGCTCTGTTGTACAGAAATCTGAGAAAATGAGCCTGCTTCTTGCTTGACTTACAACTCCAGAAAATGTTTTCCTGATGGGTTTATGATCTCAATCACTACAGTGCTATTTAATACAACATTATATCCATTTTTTAAATTATGGTCCCTTTTTGGAGGTAAATGCTGACTGTAGTACCACTGAGCCTGGATTATATTTTCCCCCTTTGCTGCTCTGTGTTAGCAGCAGCAGGTTTCTGGTCACCAGCATCTTCAATAAGCAGTTATACGAGTGGTAGTAGTGTATTTCTGTCCCTCACTGACATGTTAGGATTAAGGATTATCCTTCACTTTGCTCATCATGTTGACAGTTTTACCAGCAGCTATCTTACCTTTTAGACCTTTAAAACCTAAACTTTAGACCTTTAATCCTTCTTTAAATGTTGCTACACGTCTCAGATCGAATAGCTTTTAATGCACAGATGGGTGGGTGTTTGCTGGGGTTTTCGCTGGCACTCTGAAGTCATAAATGACGAGCACACACTTGTGGGCTTCACACATTCATCTTTCATCTCCAGAGGCTAATGCTTGATCCAAGCAAAGATCTACGAAGCATCACCTAGCTAACAAGTAATATTTCTCTTCCTGGCTTCTTACTCTGCAGCTCCTTCAGAGACAGCAGCAGCAGAAGCAGCTCCACCTGCAGCTGAACCTGCACCAGTGGAGGAGGAAGCACCTGCTGCTGAGGTCGCCGCCGAGTCTGCCCCTGCTACTGCAGAACCTGTGGCAGAGACATCCGCCGAGCCTGACGCGGAAGCTGCGTCTGAAGAAGCAGAAGCCGCCGTGGTCTCTGAGGTGGTCGTTACTGAGGCAGCAGCTGAGCCAGCAGACACAGAAGAAGCCGCTCCACCTGCGGAAGCACAGGTGGTTCTCGAAGCAGCTGTGGAGGCTCCGGCAGAGGCACTGGTAGCAGAAAGCACTGGTACGGCAGCAGTAGATCCCGCTCCCTCTGCTGAAGCCGAGGCTGCCCCTGCTGCAGAGGTGGCCGCGTAGAGCTTTGATGGCTCGATAGTTCACCCAGCTGGATGTGCCCTGTCCCTCCTCCCTGCCCCGGGAAAAAGGACTTATTAACCCCGTTTTTAATGGAGAGGGAAAAAAAATTAGTTCTTAGTTTTGGTTGTTAAAAATTATCAGTTTGGGGTTCATCAGTCCAGCTTTCAGTTGCCCTCCTTCCCTTAGCTCTCCTCAGCCTTCACATCCAAAACATCTGGTATTAATCTGTGTGGTTGGAGCCAGTTTGGAAAAGTCTGTCTGTTTAGGAATTCTGTTGTTAAATGGAAAAAATCCACTCTTTAATTTGGAATTGAGTCGATAACTAATGTTCTGTGTAAAATCTGATTTTAAGTGGCCTTTAAACCGGACAGAATAGAGCTCACAGGTTTAAAGGGCGCTTCAGACGTTCAGCCCTGTTTTCTCTCAGCATTTAAACTCACTGTGAAGCGTGACCTTGGCTCTTCTTTAGCAGACAGCAGTGTCCGTCTGGTGTTCTCGGCCTCTAAAATCCTTTTTTGCACAGGTCTGCAGAGTGAGACACGGTTTAAACTTCCTTTACTTTTCAGTCTTGATTTTTTTTTTTTTTTTAAATCTCATGCAGTAAGAGGCTTTTATCATCTTCGTCACCACACATCCATCTTATTCTTCTACAGCTACACCATCCTGCGCTCACTTCATGTACCTGACACGTCTCTATTTCATCATCGGTTCTTTTCCTAAAACTTCGAATCCATTTTTTCTTCATGTTAAGACACGTCTGCTCTTTCCTCTTTTACTCTGAAGTCTTTCAGGAAACACTACAGGAAATGCGTTCGCCTTCATGTCTGCATGTTGATAATTGTCTTTGATACAGCTGCAATAAAGACAAAGTTCTGACAGGTCCAATACTGTATTTTTGTGTATTTTTTAGATTCCTGTTGTTTACATTTCTAAAAAAAAATGATTTCTAGTCTCTCAGATGCTTTCGCATGTTGCTCCACACCATTATTATTTTTCTCCCTGTAAAAATCCCTTTCCTGAAGAACCCTGCTCCATGTTCATGCTCCTGTCAGGCTTTACAGCGATCTCTTTCCCACTCGCACAAAGATGAGCAGAAAGAGATGTTTGGAAGAAAGACTTAAATGCAAACACAACCACATGGTTACAAATGCATAAAGTTATTTGATCTTTTAAAAAAAAAAGTCTGCATGTTTATATTTTTTCAGCCACTCTAGTGCAGTTTAATGCTGCCTCACAGAGAGGTCATGATTAATGTTTGATTACAGTGCTCTGTGTGGGCTGGAAAGCCAGGGATGAGTTTTGACTCCTATTACAGACCCAAAAAAAAGGAATACAGTTTATTTGGAGAAGAATCAATAAGTGGTTATGGCTACAAAACCAGTTCAGAGGATGTTGTATTGAACACAAAATTAAAACCAATAAGGATGTTTTAAAGTGCTCAATGTTGCGTATGCAGATGTTTGAGGAGCATGTACAGGGTGGGTGGTCTGTAGAGTGCCTGAACCTGTGGTGACTGTAGAGCATCCAGTGATGGATACCTGGTCAAGGTAGGTGGACTTGAAATAAAGTAGCACAGCATATTATAAATGATGTCATTCTTATATTCACACAAACACAAATGGGCAAAGAAGGGTTCAAATTTTATTTAAAGGTTTTAAATAACCACAACACCCATTTAGATCACACTCCAGTCACAGGTTTGATCCGGTGCAAAGGTTAAAGTAGCTATTAAAGCAATTCTGTTTATTTTTAACAACTAGAGGAATTTCTGGTAGCAAACCTTTCTCAGCCATTGCCTCCTGTCTTTTCCCTCAATCAGAGTCTGTGCCAGATCTGTTCGCAGCCGTGAAGATCTTGGCCAGCTCTACAACTGACATTGCTGCAGCTTCTGTTGGCGAGAACAGTCTGGTGGAGACTGTCCGACAAATAGAAGGTGAAGGAAAGGGACATGAGGTGCTCGAAGCAGAAGCCCTGGAAGCGGTGGCCAAGGAAGCATCTGAAGGAGCAGCTGTTGTAGAGGGTGAGGAGGAGCTGAAGTCTGAAGAGGATGAGGAAGGTGCTGGTGCAGAAGATGCACAGATTCCAGCTGCTGAAGAAGTGGTAAGAGCAGGAGAGGAGGAGCCAGCGGTTGGATCTCATCCTCAGGAAACTACATCTTCAACCCCCACAGTGGATGAGCCCGAGGCTGAAGATGCTGCTCCTGAGGAGGCCGTCTCCCCTGAAGATGCTGCTCCTGCTGAGGACGCTGTCTCCTCTGAAGATACTGCTCCTGCTGAGGAGGCCACAAGTACTGCTGAAGCTACTCCAGTGGATGAGAGCTCACCAGATGAGATTGCACCTGCTGGTGAGGCAGCAGCTGAAACATCTGCAGAGGAGACAGTTGAAGCTGCTGTGGGCACGACTCAGTTGGCAGCAGCCTCCGTTGGAGCAGACCTGGAGGTTCTTTCACCTGCAGACGCAAAGCTGACATCAGGATCTCCTCTGCATGCGGAGAAACCCTGCCACTCCTGCCACTCTGCTCCCTCAGCAGGAGAGGAGGTGGCGCCACCTGCTGCTGTAGGAGAGGAGCTGGTCACTGATGGAGGTGTGGACACTTCACATGAAGCCAAGGAGGCGGCCTCTGCACAAAGTAAGAACAAATACGCATCCACTTAAACGCTGTTTTAGCTGAAATGCTGCATAATATACAGTATATTCAATTTTAAAATATTTAAAATATTCAAAATATTCAGTGGATGAAATTTAATTTAATCCCCCCAGTGCAGTGATTTCAAGTAAAAGCTCTTGATGAGTGAAAGATCTGTGGATCTTGATGAGTTTATAAAATGAAAATCATGGACCCAAAAGAAACAGTATGAAAGTTTTGGTGATGAGTTTGGAGGCTGCAGAGCCTGAAGTGTACTTTGCATCAGGCACAGCACACCTCGCAATCAATGGCAACCTGCTAATTGACCAGATAAGCGGTTATAAATACTGTACATATACATACATATATTATACTATACTAACAGAAAAAAGAAGAAAACAATTTAGGTGTTAAAAATATTTTTATGGTGACTGTGAGGGACTGAGCTGGTTAGGCACGAGGAACACGGTGTAGTTTTGAAGCAAATATGCTTTAGTTTGTCCCAAAATCCAAAACAATTAGACAAAAACTCAAATCTTATGTCACAAACAAACAGCTGACCAAAACCTGACAAAACCAGAGACAAAGGGGAAAAAAAGTATTGACCCCCTTCTTAGTTTGTTGTTAAATCATGAATTAACTGTGATTAACCACATTTTTGGAAAGCTGAGCCACACCCAGGCCTGATTACTGCCAGAGCTGCTGAATCAAAAAAATCTCTTAAATAGAAGCTCATAAAGCAACACATCATGAACGAAACAGCTGAGAAACAAAGTCACTGACATCTATCAGTCTGGAAAGGGTTACAAAGCCATCTCTAAGGCTATGAGACTCGAGCGAACCACAGCGAACAGTGGTGAACCTTCCCAGGAGCAGCCAGCCTACCAAAATTACTCCCAGAGCGCATCGACGACGCATCCAGGAGGTCACAGAAGAACCCAGAACAACATCTAAAGGACTGCAGACCTCAGCTGCCCCAGTTAAGGTGAGAGTTCATGATTCAACCATTAGAAAGAGACTGGGCAAAGATGGCATCGAAGGTGAAAATGACCACTGACCAAAAACGAGCACAAAGGCTCGTCTCACATTTACCAAAAAACATCTCGATGATCCCCGAGAGTTTTGGGAAAATATTCTGTGGACTGACGAGACAAAAGCAGAACTTTCTAGAAGGTTTGAGTGCCGTTACATCTGATTCTGCACAAAACTAACACAACATTTCAGGACCTGCACGACTTTCCGTAACTGATGGAATGAATTCTGCTGTCTACCAGAAAATCCCAAAGGAGAACGTCCGTCCATCAGTTCACGTCCTGCAGCAGGACAATGAAACACACCAGCAGGTCCACCTCTGTTTGGGGGTGGCCGAGTCAAAGTCCAGACTTAAATCAGCCCTTAAACAGGTCGTTCGTGCTAGAACCCTCCAATGTGGCTGAATTAAAACAATTCTGCAAAGAAGAGTGAGCCAAAAATCCTCCACAGCGATGTGAAAGACTCACTGCCAGTTATCACACATGCTTGATTGCAGTTCTTGCTGCCAAGGTTAGGATAGCTTTTTTCTCTTAATAAATGAAATCATCATTTTAAGACTGCATTTTGTATATACTCGGGTTATCTTTGGAGAGAAGGAAACATTTAAGTGTGACAAATATGCAAAAAAACAAAGAAATGGGGGCAAATACTTTTTCACTTCTTCAAACTGTCAAAGTAAAACAGGAAATGGCCAAAAGACTAACATGAAATACAGGAGGTCAAAGGAACTGCTGCAGAGAGAAGAAAGAGAAGGAAACAATGAGAGTGCCATAAACAGGAGATGGGAGGCCAATTAAATCAGAGCGGAGCTTTAACAAAATCCAAACAGGAACCAGAATGTGCAGAAAAATCAAGAAATCAAAACAGGAATCCAAAAATTCAACAAACATTAGAATGGAAAAGAAACAAAAACTCAAATATATTAACCAAGAATCCAAAACATAACACAACTCAATTGTGGGACCACAGCGGTGAGCGATACTAGGCTCCTAAAATAAGGATTAAAGGAAAGACCACAGCAGGGTGACACCCAGGATTCTCAAAGTGCAGCAAACAGGCAGGCTGCAGACTCTGTGAGGAAAAATTAAACTAAAGGAGGATTTCTCTTTAGTTTAACTCTTCTATTCTGGCCACTATAGCTGACTAAACCTAAACCAGGCATGGCCAAAAATAAAAAAAATTAACTAGTTGGCCTACAGAACATATAAAACCCACTCAATAAACATGTCTGATATGTGCATTATGAGGCCTTCAGTCACTCACTGGCTTCCTAACGGCCTTCTTGCCACCACTCATCAAAACTTTGTGAGCCCTCCCAGAGTAAAACTGATTTATTCCTGTTCAGCTTTGCCCTCAGAAACAAGCACAGACAGCAGTGAAGTCTTCCCTGTATTTGGCTCTGACCAGATGTATTTCTGCCTGTGTCCACAGAGCCAAAGGTGTCCTACCTGACTGTAAAACGCTGCTCAGTGATGTAATGTTACAGTTACTAAAGGTAAAGCAGCGCAGCTGTACACAGCTGACTGTGTTTTGAACTAGAGACAGTAGAATGGACATCTACAGTTAGAATTAAAGTTTCAGAGATTATTGTTTTATGCACAGTAAGGAAAACGTTCACAGACACTTTTCTCTCCTTCCTGTTTTAGAAGCTGTAGTCGAAGCTGCATAGCTGTGACTTAAATGTCCATTCTGCTTTTTTAAACTCTAGAAAATATAGATCGCAAAATCCTACGGTCATGCACACTGAATTAATGCATTTCTGGCTCCTGTAAATTAAAGTTGTGCTTGTTTTCTCGCAGCCATGGAGGCGACGGTGGTGGTGACGGTCCAGTCGTGACGAGACAGACGGCGTGCCTTCCACAACACTCACCTATCTGTCAATCAAGCCAGCGCGACCAGCGGAAAACAAAAAACATGAATAGAGGTAGTCACAGGTGTAACTGACCCGCGTGTCCTTTCTGAAGGGTTGTCTTCTGTATTAGTGTTTGTGAGGTGATTCCCACCATGTCCTCTAGGTGCCACTGTTGCAAAACCTTTCATCAGCTGAGACATTAAATGTGTTTTAGTAGGCAGTAGAAGTGGGTTTGTGTTACTGTACCATTATATTGTATTGTAATACTGCGTGATAGACTACTTTTATAGATAATTGGTAATTGATAATAGATAATTTTATAGATAAGTGGGCGTGCGCCTCAGTGTCATTTACCTGCTCATATTAGCCGACATAATAACATACACATAATAACTTTATTTATATAAAGTTTATTTATTTAAAGTTATTTATTTATATTTATAATACAGAGGCAAGGGAACACTGTAGGACAAAGGTATAAACACAGGAAGAAACACATAGAGAAACACGGGGGGGACTAAACCATCCATCCATCCATCCATCCATCCATCCATCCATCCATCCATCCATCCATCCATCTTCTTCAGCTTATCCAGTTGCAGGGGGCCTCAGGTCTATTCCAGTTGTCCCTGGGCAAGAGGCTTAAAATTAAAGCTCAACATGATCAGAATGATAACAGCATCAAAACAGGAATCCAGAACTCAACCCAACATAAAACTCCAGACACCTAAGCAGAAACTCAAACTGGAATATATGACTGGATTACCAGCATGATGGATTATGTTCATGAATAATTATGGGCAGCTAAGTAGAGCAAGGCTTCAACTTTTATGGCTGCAGGATCTCATCTCTGCTTTTTGTGGATGATGTGGTTCTGTTGGCTTCGTCGGGTGGTGATCTCCAGCTCGCACTGGGAATGAAAATTAGCTCCTCCAAGCCTGGGTGGAGTGCTCACTCTGGGTGAGGGGCAAGTTGTTGTGCCAAGTGGAGGAGTTTAAGTACTATATCTCAGGGTCTTGTTCGTGAGTGAGGGGAGAGTGGAGCAGGAGCTTGATAAATGGATCATCTGTTGATCTGTTGTGGTGAAGAGAGCTGAGCATTAAAGTGAAGCTGTCGATCTATGTCCCTCCCCTCACCTATGGTCATGAGCTCTGTTAGTGACCTAAAAACAAGATCACACAGATACAAGCGATGGAAATGAGCTTCTTCTGAAGGGAGACCGGGCTCTCCCTTGGCAATAGGGCGAGGAGCTTGGTCTTTAATGAGGGGCTTAGATTGGAGCTGCTACTCCTCAATATCGAGCCAGTTGAGGTGATTCAGGCATCTGAACAGGATGCCTCTTGGGTGCCTCCTGGGGAGGGCAGGCCCAGGACATGCTGGACAGATTTTATCTCTCAGCTGGCCATGGGAACACCTCGGTGTCACCGGGATGAGCTGGAGGAGGTGGCCCGAGAGAGGGAGGTCTGGGTTTCTTTGCTTAGGCTGTTGCCCCCGCGATCCAAACCCAGATAAGCAGCAGAAAACGGATGCATGGATTGTTGTTGTTGCTTTTTTACCATAATCCAAATGCAGGTACAAACATGGCTGTCATATTCTCCATACATATTCAACTTTTGGCACCCACTGAAAAGGTTTTGGTTTCCCACCATAACAGCGATAAAGGGTTTAATTTAGTTAACTGCCAATATATAAACAAATAACAAGAAACTGGAGAGACTTTGGTTAAATAAGTAATCCTGCTACAGCTGGGAAAAAGCCCAGTCAGTAGCATTACATTTTTATTTCCCTATGAAAGTGATGCTTTCATAGGGAAAAGCATTATGTTGTTTATATTTTACCTTCTGCAACAAAGGTTTCCTTTAACTGATATAAACGATGAATACAAGAATAAATGAATGATCTGGAGGTTTTATTTCACATGCAGAAATAAACACATTATCACTGCAGTTTAGTTCCTAGTTTGCTTTCTTTCCTCCTGCCACTGCCTGCTGTGTCTAACCAAAATATCCTGGAAATAAAGTGTTAAAGATATTTTAAAAACACATTTTTTTTTAAAAAGGGGATGAACATTGCCTAAAGCAAGAAAATATGTTGTGATCATACATCCACATCCGTGCACACGTTTCTATATACATGCACATTCATGCATACTGGGTAAGACGATAAGAGGAAATGAATTTAGAAATATATAGATCGAAGCTTTGTTCAGTATATTTGCATACTAAATTGTAACTTTAACGCTCATATTTAGTAAACTTCTCTGTGAAGGATCTCTCTGTTCTCATGTTAATGTGCTAAAATTTTAAATAAAGTGTTGCAATAATGCATGAGATGAGATGTTTTTTGATCATTTGTCTGATCTTTTGGATGTTAGCGTAGACAAAGGCAAAGAGAAGAAAGATAAATTATCCCCACCACCACCACCATCTGGTGGGGGCCTTTCTGTGTGGAGTTTGCAGGTTCTCCCTGTGTCTGTGTGGGTTCTCTGGTTTCCTTCCACAGTCCAAAGACATGCAGTTTCTGGGGTTAGGTTAATTGGTGATTCTAAATTGCCCATAGGAGTGAATGTGAGTGTGAGTGGTTGTCTGTCTCTCTGTGTTAGCCCTGCGACAGGCTTGGCGACCTGTACAGGGTGTACCCTGCCTCTCGCTCTACGACAGCTGGGATAGGCTCCAATGACTCTTTCAAAATCGACATTACATGGATTTCAAACATACTACAAGAAGGAAATCTTTTGTTAGATAATGATTTTTTTCCTACTTCATATATATATTGGACAAGAAGAGAGTGCAGGCAGGGTGGAGTGGGTGGAGCCTGAAACAAAGGCAAGTCCAGTCGCCTTTTTTCAAGCTCCAGAGACTCAGGTTGAACGGTTTGGAGACAAAGTTAGAGACGTGAGGCTGAGACGGTTTGGACACATGCAGATGAGGGATAGTGGATAGTTTGGATAAAGGATGAGCTGCCAGGCAGGAGGAAAAGAGGAAGACCTCAGAGGAGGTTCATGGATGTAGTGAAGGAGGACATGCAGATAACTGATGTGATAGAAGAGGGTGTTAGGAATAGGGTGAGATGGAGGCAGATAATTCACTGTGGCGCTCCCTGAAGGGACCAGCTGAAAAAAAAAGATCTATATATTTCACAATTTACTGACATGCAGTTTCATGGCCAGGTGAGGCCCGTTCCCTCGTTATTTCATGACAAATTCAATTCAGTTTATTTAATTTTTATCATGTAAACACTATACAGAAGCCATTTAGGAAAATAAAAAGAGACTCCAGCATCTCTCCCCATTCTCGTTCAGCTTACACATCAAAAAGGAAGTTTGAAGAAGTACACTTATTTAATCCCACCCCTTCTCCATAGATGTGTGAATATTTTTCCATATACACTACAAAATACACATTATCATCATATTTTACCAACACGTTCTCACTCCTTACTCAGTGAGAACGTGTTGATTTTACTACTCCATAACTTTACTTCCACACATCAAAGCCAAGTACCTCCAGACATTTACTGATATTAAACATCTTCCTCTTCTTTGTATCTCATTAAGATCATATCTTTATGCCTGTTTTTGAAATGCTTTATGTTTGGACTTTGCTTCGGTTTCACACTCAAACTGTTCCACAGTTTCACTCCCCATACAGAAAACTTTTCCTGGTAGTACACACATTCACAGTTTTGAAGTTGTAAAAACCCCTTAGACTATAACTTCCTTCTCTCAAAAAACTAAACTAAACAAACAAACAAACAAAAACATGCTTTGAATATTTCCTGGTAGTTGATTATTTTTTGCTCCAAACAAAAATTGTGCAAATTAAGCAGACACAAGGTCTGGAGTTGATTTAACTGGAAGTCTCATCAGCCATCATTAGGTGGAAACACCAAAATAAACCAATCAGAAAAAAAACTTCAGGAGTGCCTAAATCTGCCATCTGCTATATACTTAAAAAGAATGAATGCGCTGGCCAGTTCAGCAATACCAAAAGGCCTGAAAGATCACAAAAGACAACTCAAGTGGATGCTTGTTGAATTCTTTCCTTGGTTAAGACAAACAACTTCACAATAACGTGTCAAAGTCTACAACCCTGAGACACGTTAATGAATGAAAAGAGAAATTGCAGAATCATAGAAAATCCAGAGGGTTTACAATAAGTTGCAAACCCTGGTTTTTATTTATTGAGATAGAAAGAGAGAAAATAAATAAATAAAAATGGCCAAGTCAGTGACCTGATCTTAGTGCAACAGAGCATGCTTTTTATTTGCTGAAGACAAAACTGAAGACAGAGAGATGCACAAACAAGTATCTGAGGAGAGGGAAACAGCGTTTGGTGACGTCCATAAAAGAATCCCCTGATTTAATATTATGTTAGTTTGTCCAGTTACTTTTGAGCCTTTAGTTAAATTGAAGCTTTAGCTGAATTAGAGCTGAAAGTGTGCGCTTGGCTGATTTAAAGCCCCTGTGGTGCTGTACAGACGCAGAATGACTGAGATTGTTTATGGTACGGTGTGACGTCACTAGTGTCATTTGCCCGAGCAAGCAGAGAGTAAACCGACCGAGACAGTCTCCGTGAGCCTCTGCGGACGCGAACCACCGCTTCTCGGCTCACTCCCTGACCCGCATTGCGCTCCAGGACCGCGGAGGACTTCATACTGATCCACTCCGGGGATACTGAGGCTCCGGGAGGTCTCCTCCTCCTCCTCACCATGAAGGCGATCAGCTAGCGCTAGCCGAGCGGTGTCCGCTAATAGCGGGACTCCTCCCGGCTGACAGTTTACAGCAGCGGCGGGATCAGAGGGGAGGAGGAGGACAGAGCAACCATTAGCAGCCAGCTAACCACAGACTGCAGCCTGTGAAGCGAGCAGGAGCTGATAAGGCGGTGAGTGCGCTGCCTGTAGCGGCGTTAGCCACATGGTTCGTGTTTTCTCTCACTCTGCTTCTCTTTCTATGCTACCTCAGCTAGTTAGCGTTAGCAAAGTTACCGATCCACATTCACTTTCTGTTTGTGGCTCTCAAAGTAATTTGGGTGTTAAATGATGAAATGAGTGAACTTTTAATTTACTGCGGTATAATTTCAGTGAGCTGCTCTGTGGTCTGCCTGTTGCCGCGCAGGTAATGTTTGACTCACGGTTAGGGTGGCCAGGTGTGGGACTGCACAGCACTTTCAAAATAAACCGAACTACGTGAGGTGTTACGTGGTGTTACTTTGCTTTTGCAAAGGGGTCAAACAGCATTACAGAGCACAGCAGCAGTCTGCATGGCATTTTCCATCACAGCAGCATGTTTCTGGAGTTATAATCACCTGTTGCTTTAGTCATGTCTCCCACATTTAGTTTGTTTGGATCTGGTAACTGTACTACATGCGTGTAACTTACACACGTTGATCTTGGATCTGACTTTACTGCTTTTTGTGTGTCAGCGGTTTAACCGTGAGCAACCTCAGATTAGTGTCAACACAGGTGAGTGCGTGGGGTGACAGATCTGCTGTGGTAACAAGAATTGAGGTCATAAGTAGGTCATTGCTGCGCCTTTATTTATTCTTTTTCTCACATTTCCTGTTAGAAAATGTGATTAGCTGTCAGCTGATGGGAGGATTTACTGTGGAGGTAGCATCGTGGTTTTGGGTGGATGAGTGGATAAATTAATCTTGTACTTATCAAACAAACTGTGCTGAAAAATTGTTCTTAGACTGTAGAAAAATCATCAAGCCCTGACCTTTAACCCTTCTGTGACTTTGAGGCATGACCTGCAGAGGGTTGTAGACATCCCAGGAATATTTGATGAAATAAAACAGTTTTGTAGAGGAATAGCCTGAAATTCATCCTCAACTTTGTGCACGTCTCGAAAGTAGATTTGGGAAGTTTGTGATGGCGGTTGCTGTTGCTAAAATCACTAAATTCAGCTGTTCTTAGATGATCTTAGCTCTCGTATCATTTTATGGGTATTTAATACAGGAAATCCTGGTATTTCAAAAGAGTTCACAAACTTTTTTGTAGCTGTATGCGTCGGTGTCTGCAGATATTTACAGCTGGATTGTGTGGGGTAAAGTAACTGTGTTTAAATGTTAGAGGGTGTGCTCGTTAATCATTAACCACACAGCGTATCCTGCAGTGTGAGTGAACAGTTGAACTGTGTTATCTGAAGGTTTCTGGTGGGGAGTCGTTCCCAAATGTTCTCCGCAGCAAACACGGATCCTGGAATACAAACGGTTGGTTACCACAGACGATGATGGATGATGGTGTGTGCAAGTGTAAATCACAGAGGTTGGGTTTGGATGTTTCAGGAGGAAACTTGTTGTGTGTGTCTTTGTGTTGTAGGGTTGATTGGGTGTGTGACTGAGGCAAAAATCATACTCGTGATTATTTAATGCTTTAACTTGACTTTTGGAACTTCATGCTTCATGCTTGTTTAGCGTCAACGTTTGAAACCAAAGTGTTTCCCAAGATTAATTAGTTTTATTCTACTCTACTCTACTCTTGTTAATCAAAGTCTCTCTAAACCTCCCACAGCCTGCAAGGGGAATGAATTTTGGGTGTCAGAGAAGAGTCAAAGTGCTTCAGCGAGAAGTTGTAGTTGTTTTCAAATGCAACTGCAAATATTTACATTTTAAGATGCCTAATAAACTCTGAAAACTTGTGACATCTTTGCTTCTTGCTGATATTCAATAAAGTAAACACACAAATAAATAAAAAGTAAAAAAAAAAAAAAAAGCAAAACATTCAAAATAATAGTTACAGTCACATAACTTCATTTTGAGCAACAACCTGGTCCGTGCACCGACTTGGTGCTTCAAAGTGTTTTTGTCAGAAAGCACCGAAGAAGGCAAACATCTCGCCCCTCGTTGGTTAGCTGCTGTAAAATGAAGCCGATGATAAAGTGGCAAAAGCTGCAGTTCCTCTAATGGACACTTTGAGACTGGCTCCAGGAGTCCCCACAGACTCCCATGTTATAATGTCCAACGTTGCAGCACATAAATGTTTACAGCCTGGTTCAGAAGTGGTGTTGGTCTTTACGAACAGTTTCCCCCTTCATTAAAACTGTGAGTGGGGTGATTTATTTATTTATTGTTTTTAACTCATCCGTCTGTAATAATTGAGTTAGGGGCGTGGCACCTTGATTGACAGGCATTGTGGTCTGCTGGGCCTCATCCACCACTTTGAGTTATTGGATTCTTCACTGTGTGTGCTGTTGGAGCCTTTTGGAGCATTTGTAATGGATTCTCTGGCTAATATAGTTTGCTGTGTGGTGTAGACCATCTAATACTTTTAGTATCCCATTAGTTGGCAAATAATTAACCTATATATGTGCATTTCACCCATATGGTTTATGGGTTCATCTAGCTAGGGTTATTTGATAAATTAGAACCCCCACCCTTTCATCCATATAAGATAACTTATGGCTCCAAAAAAACCCAACATGGTAGTAGCCAAACTCTCAATGGTCAAGCTTCAAAATGCAGACTCCAGGACCAGGAGGTGATGTTGGGGTGTCTGCGTCCATGTTTTATCTTCCATGTTGTGGTGATAGTCGTGTTGTAGGAACGACACCAACACGGGGATATTAGATACTCCGTATGCAGCAAAGGTCGGTCAGGGACTCAGCTGCTGATGGCATTTTCCTCAGTGAGGAGTGGTCCCTGAACTCGCCACCATCAAGTCACCAACTGCAACTACTTAAATTAAATGACTGACATGCAAAGGCTAAAGCAAACTAAATATTAAATATGTATTGTATAATCAAAACATAATGGCTGTGTCATAGTTTGTATGAGCTGAGGGGATTTTTCTTTCGTGTCTGTGTGAATGAATAGAGCTGGGTGGGTGTCAAGTAAATCCTGAGGTCATACTTGCTGTGTGTGTGTGTGTGTGTGTGTGTGTGTGTGTGTGTGTGAGTGAGTGAGTGAGAAGGCCAGCAGGGCAGGGCACAAGGCAGGGCCTTGTATCAAGACCAGCAGCCCCAGTTACTTGGAACAAAAGCGCTGTTGTTGAAAGATCATGTGACTGTGTGTGTGTGTGTGTGTGTGTTCCACCCTTGTCATGTGATGTCAGGGCAGGATCTGAGAAGTGCTGAGTCGCTCTGAGAGGTTCCTTCCACCCAGGGAGCAGGCAGGCAGTGAGCATGCAGGCAGGGAGAGGAGAGGAGGCCGGACGGATTGATGGATGGATGTCAGAAGGAGAGAGAAGAGGAATGGGACGTTTTCAGAGACAGAGATTCAGAACAAGTCCTGTTGCTTTCTCTTTCTGCATCGAGAAAGCATCACATCCTTTTTTTGACTCGCCTCGATTCTCTTCTTGGGTTTCAGTAAAGATGCATCGCAGCATTTTGCATCGACTCTTATCTGTGGTGAGTTTCTTTTTTTTTAGTTCGTTGAGATTGGGCGGTGGCGGTGGTGTTGGGAAGGTTGGCCTGATGTCACAATGACTCTGCTTTACCTCGTGAAATCATGAGACTCCACTAAGTGTGAACACAGCACAGCATTTGTAATCAAATTAAGCTGCTGCTCTGCTCTCATCCTGGCAATCAGACATGAATTTAAAGGTGAGTTTTCCACGAGACAAAATGCAGACGAAATGCAGACCGGCGCAAACATTTTCCATTCCTGGAATACCAGCGTGACTAACAGTTAACTGTAAGGAGTGAAAATGCTGAACTGGCCGCTTTTAACTTAAAATTATTGTTCAGGTTTGTTGAAATGGAACTTTTTCTTCTTTTTTACTCGTTTCTGTTTGAGCTGAGGAGCGAGAGGCAGCCACGTGTCGTCTTGCAGGTCCTGTAATACTTGTTTGAATCAGTGCAACCTGCCTGGGGGAACCAGCTCTTAACAGATCTCTTTTGTGTGTTTGTGTGTGCGTGTTTGTGCATGTAATTAACCCATTTTTTGGAACTGACCCTGCAGCGTACATGTTCCGCGCGACGCTGCTGATTGTTTTATTGAGTAGCTGAGGGGGTTTTCTGTGAAAACACACAGGACTCTGAACTTTGACAGCCGCTTTCCGATGGACAGAGCGAGATAACCTGGATCGTTTACAGTAACCCCGTCTGTCACAATCGCTGACTCCTCCGTGAGCTTGCATAATAACTTCTGTTGGTTTGACAGCAGGGTAGCGAAACACAGTGCAGCGCATGCACACACACCTATATTTGGTTTCCCTGTTTCTGTGTCAGAGAGCAAGAGGCATGAAACCTGGTGCCTGAATGTAACACCATGTTTTAGGGGGAATCCAAACAAGCATTTATATAAATGCATTGAACATCTTATATCTGTCACAGATGAAGCAAATACTTATGACAGAAGTAAAACCATAAAAAAAAAAAAGTATTCTTGTATATGATATAATGGGGTCATTAAGTTGCTAAGTAGCCTGATTGCTTAAGAGTTAAGGATGCTGGTTTACTCCTCTTTGTTTTCTGTAATTTAATGTCAGAAAATAAACCTGCAGAGTGTCCTGATTTCTGCAGGCTCTGCACTAAATGCCTTTCTTAGAGAGGGGTCACATGGTTACTTAACAATATGTCTGTGAGGATAATGTATCCCTTACAGCGCTGCCAATTAGTGTCTGCCATATGATGCTGAATAATTGAGCAAACAACTTCCATCTGAGCTGACAGCATGCTGGTTTCAGTAGCTAAGGGAACACCAGCACAGCATGGCTCATCCATTATATAGCACTTGGAGTAACTGAGCATGTCTCGGTGTCCTCAAACACACCGTGTTGGAGGGCATTTTGAGGTCAGGTTAAGGCAGCAGGGTTGGGTACAAAATATATCTATAATGACCCACAGTAGCCTACGTTAAAATCCTGTCTATGCTGGGTTTTCTTTCTTGCATGTGCATTGAAATGCATGTGTACTCATGCAGCTTCTTAGATTTTTATCAGCTGTAGCTACCCAAGACCTAAGTTTTAGCATCCTAGATACCTACTAGATGTCTAGTTTTAAGATAAACTTGATGGCTCGAGGCATGAGACTACTAAAAGCTGAACTTGTATATCACTGGCTGTTTGTGTTGTGAGTTTAGGTGGAGCCACTGGAGTGTAAACTTCCCCTAACCAATTAAGGCCAGGACATTAACCAACTTTGTGTTTTAGTAGCATTGAATGGGGACCTGTTATGTTCCATATTTTCATTCACAGTTCAAAATAATCCCTGCTTATCTTATCCTGGGCCTCGTGCAGCACCTTCAGTTCAGAAACGAGCCTTTTTAGCTCATCTCCCTTTCTTTCTTCTAAATTGGCTGGTCCTGTTAAACAGAAGGTTTAACCAACAGATGGGTGGGACTTAGAGCTGGGTGCCTGAGATGACCATATTAAAGAAATCCCTTCTCTTTGACATCATACAGATCCAAGAGTAGAAAAAAAAAAAAAACAGTCTGTGCATTTAGAGAAGACTGACAGGCAGTTGATGCTCTCGCTGTTATCATTCTTGCACCAAGTGAGGCGTCTCGACCGGGCGCTTATGAAACGTGGCTGTTGCGACCAGGCCGGAGGCGGCATTGTGCAAACAGGTCATTATCTGCAGGCATTTCAATGATATATCAGTGCTGGAGCTCGGAGGTACTCAGGTAGTTTGCTGCAGAAAAATTTAAGAAAACCGCTGTGTTTGCTTTGTTTCCTGTTTCGACATCTATTAATATTCCACCAGTGAAGTGGTGTTTTTTTTTTTTTTT
>JASGAU010375286.1:0-18360 GCA_030220045.1 Australoheros facetus | reverse complement strand
ATAGTGAGTTTTTAACAGCAGTGTTGCCTTTCTGTACCTCGAACTACTGCAATATGTCAATTTACGCTTTTAAAAGCTTCATTTTCCTTTGAGTTGGCTCTAAAATAAATTAATAAATACCTAATTTCCAGCAGATGGTTTTATAAAACACTATAACTTAAACTGGATTTTTGGACACAATGTTACAGACTTTAGGATGCAACACCAATAATTTTCAATCATACTACACTGAATATTGTTTTAGTCGACGGATTTAAACAGACATGGGGGGAAATTAACCAGTATTTTACAAGAAGATAGAAATGAGAGAAATCAGATGGTCTGCGGGTACCGAAAGGCCTGGTTGTGTGTAAAACATGGTTCTAAATCAGTTTGAGGTGCTTTGTGAGGTCTAACAAGCTGCAGTATGTTCATACTTTTATTTTATAGACTGCTTAAGACATTATGCATCTAATAAAAGTGTATTTGTTTGATTTATTGCATTTATTTGTGAATTAAATCAACTGTAAAAGACAATCAGTTGTCAGCTGCCGAGGGCGTCGCGCCTCCTGCCGCTGACGGGCAGCATCGCCTCCCACCGTCTGATGAAAGGTCGCCTGTAAGGAGACAAGAACCCGGTTTAAGTGTGTGTGAGTCCCTCTGCAGCGCAGCGACACGCAAACTGGGTTTTATCGTCTGAATTTCGAGTAAAATTGGCAGCACAGATCCCCGATGTGTTAAAAGCACGCGAGCCTCAGCGACGCCGTGTGGCACGAAATGGGCCGTTTTTGTCATGTGGTTTATGGGAAAACCCGTATTGGATCTCTGCGGTCACCTGGGCAAAGAACCTGAAAAAAGTGCCACTGAAGCGCTGGTTGACTGGGAGAGGAAGACCACCCTAAAAACGACCCTCAGGGACACAAATAAACCACTTAAACCCAAAAGGAAACCCCAAGGCGAAGAATCCGTGCGTAAATAATTTTAATTCCAGAAATGAGCAAAGAAATTACAGAAAAATCCATCTCTATCCAAACTCTCAGCGCGCGGGGAGTCACGTGAATACTAGATTTCCGAAATCTTACAAAGACAAAATAACATTTATAGCAAAAAAAACCCCCTGAAATTTCCTTCCGCGAAAAATCGAACAAACTAATCCACTCCGTGTCTTACTGAGCGCATGTCGCAGCCGCTTTGCGCGGACTAACTGCAGCTGTGCGCCGAAGGGCACCAAACCGAGGACACCGAGCGCAGAAAGAAATCCATTTAAAAGCAAACTGAGCTCAATCCGCGCATTCAGCTCAGAATTTAGACGACAACAACGCTCCTAACCCCGGACTCGGAGCAGCGTCACCGCCTCCGCGAAGCTGCGCAAAAACCCGGACTGTTTTTTTCCTTTTTTTTCTATTTCCCGCACAGACGCAGACAGCTCCGTCCTGCTCTTCGGCGGCCTCCATTTTAGCTCCTTGCCCGGTCGGCGCCTCACGTGTCCTGGACTGTCTTCCTCACATGACCCGTGTGTTTGTCCCCGTGATCAGCGCTTCCATCTCCGTAATTCTGTGTCGTTGAATATCGGCGTTTTACACCCGCGAAAGCTTCATGGATATGCTGGAGCAGAGTCTGGACAGTTCGGCGAGGTGAGAGGCTGCTGCCCGCTTCCTGCTCAGACATGGCTCCACCACGGCCTATAAACCCCCTTTTTTTTCCTGCTCCCTGCAGCGCGGAGCTGTTATTAATCTGCCTTCTCGGAATACTTTTAATATTAGTTTGGTGCTGGCCCTCAGAGGCTCTGCACTTTGCTGAGATGATTTCCGCACACATTAAGACGTTTGCAGCGAAAGCTGTGCGCCCTTCTCCAAATTTGTGCGCTTGTTTCATTTAATACACAATAAAAACAAATGCACAGCTGCAGTTTGTGGCTGTTACAGTAACGGCTCAGTGCACTGAGCTGTGACTGTAACTGATGCAGCCCTTTCATGGTTAAATCCTTAAATCCAAGTACATCAGGGCGGTGTTTGGGGTATTATTTACATTTATGAAGTTTGTCTGTCCACGTGCAGCTAATCACACCGGTTAAACTAGACCTTTAAGACTTGAATAATTCCAAAATTTCCTTTGGAAAGTACGGATGGACCCACTTAAGCCAGGCCTGCACGTCAGTAATGTTTCATTTTATTTATATCGCTGTAATTATCCCCTTAAATAACCACCTGGGGGCGCCCCGTTCTCTCAGCTGGTTCTGGAGCGCTGCTCTGCATTCAAAATAATATTGATGATAAATCTTATTTCTGAGAAATGCTTGAAATTGTCTCACCGGTGCTCTGTTTTTGTTTTAGTCACGACAAACAGGAAACAGAGGAGGTGGTGCAGCTACAGGAAGGTGGGAGCATCTTTTCTTGTAATCCACATGACTGACACAAATATTTGATTCTTTTTTTTTGCAAAGACACATAAAAACTGACTTTATAAAGTTTTTCCAGGCTGACTGTGCACAGAAGCAAGATTGGTCTGGATGTAGTTAATGCAAAGTGCCGGTATTACTTTACCTCACAAAACTGGGGGCATTTTCCTGTTATTTCCTTGCATTTAATGAATAAAAATGTATTTTATGCTCAAGTGCATGAAATTCCAGTCAGAAACATAAAAGGATAAGACTTTGGGAGGAGGAGGAGGCCAAAACCTGTTTGGACATTTTTTTTTGCCATGCAGGAAAAACCGGACTTGCTGCTAAGCCAAAAAGGTGTGCACCTGCATTTTCATGGCCTCACGCTGGTTTAGTGTCACAGGTTTGAAACGTGGCGGTCTGTGTGTCACAGGGGAGGCGGTGGGGGCGGACGAGCAGACCGCAGTGACCATCGCCGGCGTCCCTCAGGCTGCATTCGCTGACCACAACGTGCAGTACCAGTTTCGTACAGACAGCAGCGGAGGACAGGTGAGCGTGGACAGCATCTCCTCTGCTGGCTGATTCGTCATTTATGCTTCATATAATCAGGACTGAGATCTTTTCTGCTGTGGCTGCAACAGCAGATCTGCTGATATTGGTAACCTTGTAACTGATTTTTGGCAGCAGATAAGATGACGTGTGTGCTGGTTAATAAACCTTTAACTTATAGCTGTCAGGTGTCACTGTCAGGATATCTTTGGAAGAAAGCTGGTCTGTCAGGGAGTTTTGGTTTCAGTTGACATATTGAGGGCAGATGTTTGGCCTTGTGGATCTCATAGTCATCATTTCATCTTGTTACCTTTTTACTAATCATCACAGTTATTGTTAAAGCAAGGCTGTGGCTACGGAGTCAGCTACGGGACCAAATCAAAGTCAGGGCGTCACAGAGCATGAGGTCATTGAACGAGGGCACCGCCGCCCGTCTCCGGGTCAATGTGTAACTAACTTTCCAGCTTTATGCTTGATTGATAAGCACCTGCAAAATTAGCCATAACTTTTGTTTCCGCTCCTGGGGATTTGTACCAAATATTTTGGGTGTACATGTTGAGTATATTTGAATGTTGCGGGGGTTGTATCAACAGCAGTGTAATGCAGTTGTTGCTGCTTTGAGTGACGGGTTATCTCGACAGCTTTCTGCAACAGTATAAAAGAGCAGCAAAGATGGTAAAACGAGTAATTCACCCACAGCTCTCACCTCTGTGCTGTCTGTTAGAAGATGCTGCATTTATACTCCGTTCTCACCCACATACTCATTATGCACATGTATCTTATATCTGCCACGCATTGCTAAATAATCCACCAGAGACTACAGATCGTTTTTGAAGAGAAATCGACTGCATGCAGATCACTGACAGTTGATATTTGTTAGTTTTCACTTTCTATAAATCTGAAAGTGCTCAAAGGTGTGTCTAATTTATAGCACAGCAACAGGTTCTGACTACAGGCTACGCTGTGCACGATAGTAAGTAAGGAAATCAGTTACAGGCACATATTTGAGTAAACTCGACAAGTTTCGCAACCAAAAATTAACTTCTGAACTATGGTAACAAAGAGTTTATGACAGGCTGTGAACAGCAACAGTGGCTGTGATTGGATCACTGTTGCCATCTACACAGTATATATTGTGTTTGGCAAACAGTGGAATTGCAACAGGAGAAGAGTGAGACAAATGCAAACAAACTGAACAGTATTTAATGTGACGGTAAGATGAAGTGAGTGAAACTTGTGAGGTGAACATGTCATTGGGCAACAAAATTCAAACGCTCCCTTCGCTGACTTTATGCTCTCCTCTGTCTGCAGGTGACCTATCGTGTGGTTCAGGTGACAGATGACCAAATAGAAGCAGCAGCTGATGGGACCGGAGCCGTCAGCGTCGTCTCCACTGCAGCGTTTGCTGGAGCCCCTCAGGCAGTGGCGCAGGTCAGTTAACCTAAGAGGATGATCAGGGTGCAATAAAAGGCTGCCAAAAAAAAAAGACGCAGCAGCCATCAGTGTGCACAGGAAGTCACAGAAACGCTGTCGTCCTTATCTGACTGATCTGTCAGCTTGTGGCTGCGTACGGCAGGATGATTGACGCATGTAGGGGACCGGGTCGCTGTGATGTTAACCTCTTCAGCATGAAATTTCATAGGACTATAAATATCATGTAAAGAAGTGTATATGGTGAGGTCTGCAAACATTTGGGTAATGACACCATTTTTATAATTTTAGCTCTGTGGGTCACCACAGTAAAACACGGGAAACAAACATGAGCGTGATCGGTTTCTATTTGGTGGCCTTCAACATGAACAGCTGTTGCCATTTTAAAAACAAAGTATATGCAAAAGTGCACGAAAAGAAATCTGCAACACCGACACATGACAGGATGGCACAGAGCCCGGCCAGCAGTCATGCACGTGTGCTGTGACACCTCAAAAAACAAGAAAACACTCTTACACATCCTAAATTTATCATAGTGGGGAAAATGATATGCAAAGCAATAAAAGTGAAAACCAGTTTGTTTGTAACAAAGTATCAGTTTCTTTACAGAGGTGACATTTTAAGCCTCTGCTGGCATTAAAAATGTAGCTGACATCTGCAACGAAGGAAAGCAGTGCTGATGCTCGGCATGTGTTAAGCATAGTCTGTATATCAAAGATGGACATGGCCACAGTGACATCACCTGTAGGTTAAGGAGCTCCCATTTTGATTTGGCCTAGATTTTAGCAAGTTTTTGGCTGTCAGCGAATTGGTTTTCTAGTGGCAGATGTGACCACATTCGTACCAGAGGGTGGAGCTGTCTTGGTCGGCAAAGTCCATCACACAGACGCAGATACCTGCTAATTGGTTCTCAATAAAAGACTAATAGAATACTAGAATTTCACTCACCAAAATTGGAGCACAAACATCTCAGAAAGGCTGTTAGTTAATATCACTAACAGCCAACAGCCTTTCTGAATGCTCCAAAAGATACAAACATGGTTAAGATGTCCAGTTTAGTGACTGATTAGCTTAAGTGGGACCTAGCTCACAGGTGTCGGATACAGTCACCTGTGTTGGCAGCAGCCTCATCCTAATGCTAAGCCTTAATGAAGGTTAAAAGGATGAGTTGATCCTTTTTTTTTTTAATGGTGTAAATTTGGACATTTGATCATGGGAGTATGCAGGGATTGACTTACTTATGGAGCCCGCCTCAAGTGGCCATTAGAAGAACTGCAGTTTTTGGCACTTCCACTTTAGTTTTACTTTTTTTTTTTATATATGATTGTCATAACTGTGCCTTTAACTGTGTGTGCTTTAAACAGTTGAGCTTCATCATGTTATTGTTCTGAGATGATTCCTGCTGTTTGAACGGTTTCTCTCCAACTCTGCAGGCTGTCATCCAGAATCCTTTCAGCAACGGCGGCAGTCCTGGCGGGGAGACCGTGGGAGGGGAAACACGGTTTGCTTATTTCCCCGCAGCCGCCGTCAGTGATGGAACGGCCACGGCCGTGTCGGTGCAGGCCACCGCCGACCCAACAATTACACAAGCAGGAGGTGAGAAAGGGTTCCAAACCCTTTAATAGAACAGGGTCACCTTGTCTTACATATTAGATACAGGAGAGGATTAAATGCCTCGTGATGTCTCGTCAAATCCAGGTCAGTTTTACGTGATGATGAGCCCCCCAGAGGTGCTGCAGACAGCAACCCAACGTACCATTGCGCCACGCACACACACCTACACTGCGTGAGTATAACTTAAAGCTTCACCACACACTGATCCACCACCCCCCCACCTTCCAAAATAAAAGATCAAATCACCATAACTCTCTTCACCCGCGTGCTTGGCCGACTTCTCACTTGAATGTACTTTGCTTCTTCCTTCCCTTCTTGGCGTGATCAGTCTTGTCATTGTGTGTAAAATAAATATATACTTAAAAAAAACAACAACAAATCCATCATTTAAAACATCCAACATACTCTGTCCTACTTACCTGCCATCCCCAGAGACCTCGGTGAAAGCGAGATGTTGCAGCATGGCAGTTCAAACTGGTGAGAAGAACTTTCACTTNCCCCCCGCCCCATCATGTGTCGTAGAATCAAACGTTTGGTGGTTCACTCATCATCCAGTTGCATCCTTGTATCTGCACATTTATAAAGGCTTTTTTCTGCATTAAGATACGAGGATTAAACTGGAGTTTTGGCCTGCCTGTGGCTTAGGATAATACCTGCAGGTTTAGCTCCGGCGTCAGTGTTTCCCACAGATTTAAATTTCCATTTGGAGTTATTGTGATGGAAAATAACAAGGACGGCTCTTTGCAGTTGCAGTCTAAGGTGGTGAGGTGGGACTACATCCAGCAACTGCAGGAGCTCCTTTCTTTTGAAGCAGCTGAATGATATTGATGACCAGGCACAAATTAATTACCAAAAATGCTAAAATGAGAGGCCAAATAAACTTACAGGCCATTATTATACTTAGGCAGCCTTCCAGGTCATAACTGTGTGGGAAACACTGAGGTTTGGTGTTCATTCTGTGACTGCGTCTCCCTCAGAGGGGGCAACAGTGAACCGTACTCTGCTTTTTTTAGAGCCTGGATCCTTCAAAGGGTGTAACTCAAAGAGCCTCCCCTCGGAGGACTTAAAGGAACTGTGCCTGTCCTCCACATGTGGGAGTCCAGGCTGACACAGACCGTAACATTTTGGTGTATGTGAGGGGTTCTTAACAGCTCATAAAAGCTAACTAAAATAATTTTGTACTAAAAACCAGATGGGTTGTAGTTAACGTGCCTTCCTTCCTTCTGGGTTACAATTTTTGGCATATTAGTGTAATCTAGTGTTAACATTTTTTTAAAATCCTCAATTTTTAAATTTGTGATTGTTTTTTCTTTGTGCCTGTACAGGAAAGTAGATGGTCCACGGGCACCGAGGGATGAGAGGCGAAGAGCACAGCACAATGAAGGTGTGTGTGTGTGTGTGTGTGGTCACCAGTGTTACGGGTGTTCAAGGCTACCACTTTGATAATTTTTAACTATTTAATTTCACGTTCCTAAGGAAAGACTAGATTTAACTTGAGCAGCTAAGGATGTCACATCAGTACAATCAGTTCATTCTAACCATAAATGATTAAAAGTGGGTTTATTTTAATTTGCTCCTTTATTACAGTCACAGACTGGAGACTTCTTTGGTTCCTTTGTTTTTCAAGTGTAGATGTACACAGATTAGCCACAACATTAAATCAAATCTAGGCTGGGACAACCCACTGGGCTCTTTGGCGTGTTCCTTGTGCTGTTCCTGAGCAGATTTTCTGGCACAGGAAGTCATCAAGTCCTGCTGGAGGAGGCTGCTGCTGTTGGGGAGTGCCATTACTGTAAGGGGTGTGTTTGGTCTGCAGCAGCATTTAGGAGGAGGGTGGTACATGTCAGAGTAACATCCACATAAATGCCAGGACCTGCAGAGGATCAATGTTACAGTGTAGCACGTTCCAAAGTAACATGTTAAGTTTTTCAGTAACACAGTGATATCATGAGTTACTGAACTAAACTCAGTAATTATTTTTACAGTTAGAATTATGTCGTTACTTGAGTTGCACACAGGAAAAACGTATCGAGCAAACATGCTTTTAGCTTCCTGCGAACTTGCAGTACAGTCAGCTGATTTCAGTTCATGTGCATGAAGGAGGAAAATGGTGTAGCGATCTACAACTTTATTTTTATAGCACAAAAGGACAAGAGTGCAAAGTGCATCCAGGACAGAAACCAGTGCATCAAACTGCTAACACGACATCCGCACAGACGGCGTGCTCACACAACGATCCCAGAGTGATGGCCTCAGCCCAGCGGTCAGAGCCTCACCTTCAGCAGTGATGAGGAGTCAGGGTTACAGCCTCAGTTTCTACAGTAGAATCGCTGTGACGATCGCTTTGAGCTGGGCTGGTTTTCTACTTTGCTTTCTATTGTCAGCTTTGCATTCATACGCAACACTAAATGAACGATTGTATGTGTGTTCTCATTTGGCCCGGGGTCTGTGTTGCTGTGTGGAACCTGCAGCCTCAGGTTTATATTGTTTTGCTATATTTATATTTAGTAACACTGATCGCCTAATGGAGGTTTTAATGTTGTGGCTGTATATAAGAGTTAAAACTGAACCTCATTTCTTTTTTTGCAGTGGAGAGAAGAAGGAGAGACAAGATTAATAACTGGATTGTCACGCTGTCAAAAATCATCCCCGACTGCAGCGTGGACAGCCGAACCGGAGCGGTGAGCGCCGTGTAGAAAATGAAGCCCGTGTATATTTTGCATGACTGTGTAAATGGTGATAGATGGTTAGAGGAGCGCCTGTTGTTTAGATTAGATCATCTCTAAAGGTCAGGGGAATTTTCAGCCACACTTCGAATGTGATCTCATTTGGTCTGAAAGCAGCTGTTTCATGTCTCTTCACATCATTTAGATTCAATTTCTGTGCATCCTGTCCTTTGACTCAGTGCATGCCTTCATAACTGATGCTGGGTCAGATTGAAGCGCCAGGCTTTACTGCAGCCAGGGCCATGAGGCAGTGCTTATTCACTTTATTTGATTTTGCTCAGCATGCAGCAAAGTGTTTATTTGGAAACACTGATGAAATGGCCACAATGGGAATGAAAAACTTGGAGGTTAGAAAAAAAAAGATGCTTATGAAGGAGCTGCTGAGTCCTGTTTGTGTGTTCCTCAGAGCAAAGGAGGCATCCTGTCCAAAGCCTGCGACTACATCCGCGAGCTGCGTCAGAATAACCAGCGGCTGCAGGAGAGTTACAAAGAGGTGGAGCGAGTCGAGATGGACAACGAGCTGCTTAGACAACAGGTTGATGTCCCATCATTCCTCCAGTGCACACATCCATATAAGGAAAAACCAAACCTTGCATTGATGGCATGTTAAAGGTCACTTTGCATGATTCAGAATCCAAAATGATAGTTTATTCATTACTGGGCTGTGGTGAAGCCTTCAAGCCAACTTTCTTCTGATTTTCTACCCCTTGCAAACAGAATGTGGGCGGGGCCTTTATCCTCACAGCTAAAGCGGTGCTAGTTAAGGTGTACTGTGTCTCTGTGACATAGCCAAGAGCCAAGAGTAGAAAAAAAACTGACTGAAACGGAGTGTTTAAAGCAGTGTGAACCCTGAGCTTTTAGCTCGCAGGGGTCACTTGGACATTCACTGACTTCATTAGTTGAAACTTTGGGGTTGTGTCGGGAATGGCATCCTGTGGAAAACTCCACCAAATCAAGCATGCAGAGCGACCCGCTGTGACAAGCGAGCAGCCGAAAGTAGCTGCTTTTCAGGCTGTTGCTGTGCGCTAGTTCAGCTAGTACACTAGCTTGTGACTGAACTCAGTTCTGCTCATTATGAATTTTATCTCTTTATAAGCGTAGTGGTGCGGCCCTCCACAGCAGCCCCAGATTCTCATGCGGCCCCTTGGGAAAATTAACAGCGCACTCGTTATCTTGACTGTATGTAAAGTTTGATTATGCAACAGCTCATCGAGAAGGGAAGCCAAAAAGCCTTGAAAATAATCTGCAGAGTAGTGACTAATGGTGGAGACATTTCATCTTTGCATCTGAAACAGAACAAACGGGGTATAAGTCAGGAGATAAACTCTGACAAATCAAATGGTGTCGTTTAAAGACTCCTGCAAGGATCCCTGATGGGTGAAATTACATTCACAGGTTGTCTCCTTTTCTGTGTGTAATAATCTGTCTTATGTTTTCAGATTGAAGAGTTAAAGAATGACAACGCGCTGCTTCGAGCACAGCTGCAGCAGCACGGTATAGAAATCAATGGAGACGCGACACCTCAGTGACTGTGGACTGGACAAGTGCAGCATCACAAACACAGTGTCGCATCCTCCCACTCAGCTGAACGACACCAGGAGAGGAGAGCGGAGAGAGAAAAAAAGAAAGACGATTCCCACATGAAATTGGACCAGAGAAACACAAACACCGAAGGACTGCAAACGTCTCCACGATAAGCTGAACGCTCTGAAATCCGTTAACCGAGTAGCTAACTGAACCTCTCACTTCTGCTTCGAGGAAATCGATCTCTGCACCGCACCGCCGTGCTCGCGCCAAGCTTTCTTTTTACTTTAAATTATGAACCTGCAACAGAAAATTTCTTTTTACTGTCGTCACCTTTTTATCATGATGCAAACTCCTTCCATTTTTTTTTTTTTTTTTTGACATGCTGTGTTTGAAAGTGCGAAATGGTCCCATTTTGTTTTAATTTATTAGTGCTTAAGGAATGTGTACACAGAAAAAAAAAATGTCTCCAGAAATGAACAAATAATGAGCAGATCGGATATTTTGATCCCGCTCATGACTGTTACTGAGAATATTCTGTCGGTGGAGCTTTTGTTTTATTTCTGCCTCTCTGCTGTTCCACACACCAGAGCGAGCTCACAGACATCGTCCAACTTCATCAAACCTTTAATCATTTTTGCCCGAGTGTGGGCATCGTGGGCGTGGAGGTTTTTATTTTTAGTGTAAGGCCTTAATAGATGCCTGCCGGAGAGTCTAGGTGTTAACAAAGCTCAGGTAATTGGGAAGATGCACTGGCAAGTGGTTCCCAAGTTTAATGACGTCCTTATATAAAGAATTTAGCTCTCGTGTGTGTGTCCCCGTTACGTGCAGTGTACAGATAACAGATGATTTTTCAAAGTGAATCATCTCAGTCGGGCATTAAACCATGGGTTTGGTTGTGTATCTGCTTAATAGGTCACTGGAATACAGGTGAGAGCATGTGAGGTGCTGGTTTGAAACCATCCTCTGCTCTGGCCCACCAGTCCTGCTGCATTTTGGTGACTTTTTCTTTTCCTTTTATTCCTTCCTGCTCACACTTTGGGAACCACTACTGCTGATTCGTGACCATAGAACAGCCGTGGTCAGGGAGGGGATTAGAGTGATGATAGTTATACCTAACTAGATTTTTGTCTACACTGAAAGTCACCACAGCATGGAAATATAACCACTGGCATGACTAATTCTGATACTACAATAAATAAGTATTTATACCCGAGTGTTGTTTACTATACTGAGAATATGAGGAAGCCATTGTGCAGGTACAATGAAACTTAAAATACGTACAATATTTTTGTCGTGTTTAGAAATTTACTTGTCAGCTTAACTCTATTCCACTATTCATAATTAACCCCAATATATATATACACACATACACAACAATAAAAATATATACATAGTGTTCTCTTCATGAACTCAGTTTCCGTGATAGTCTCTATAATATATCTCTAACCTCACAAGTCTTATATGAGTTTTTCAAATGCTGCAGCTCTCTGTCTCACAGGCCCACTCTTGGACTGACGACCTCATGCTGTTACTAAGGAACAGTTCTGTGTTTCTTACTTTATGCTCCATTGAATTTTAGATGGAAATATCGCCTATAAATTTAAGTGGAAACTTATAATTTAGATTGTAAATTAAATTGTCCAAAATTCCCAACAAATAAAGCAAAAATAATTAGTGGATGCACTCATTAATTGGCCAAACTAATCAGATTATTTTTTAATTCCCTGCTCCTGAAAACTTTACTATTTTTTAGCTTTGCAGGTTTGGGAGGTTTTTTGTCTTTAATTTTAATCATTTTAATATTGTATGTAAACTATTCATAATTTTACAACATGAGGTAAGAGTTAACATTAGCTGATGTAAGATCAGTTTGATGCTGCTGGCACATTAGTACAGTTAGTCTTATTATTTTGCGGGTTTTTAGTCATTTATGCTGATTTGGCTGATTTACACTTAGTCATGAATGAAGTCTTTTCCCTTTGCTTAAGCAGAATAAGTTAAACACACAGCTTCTACAGTGAGCTTGTCACGTAAGCAGCTGATTTCTTCCTTGAAATCTGAATCCACGTAAACGCCATAAAGGGATTTTAATTATTAAAGCGTTTCAGTCCAACTGTGTTTATGCTTGTTGCCTGGAGACGGCTCCAGTAGCGGTCGCTGCGGAGACCCGGCGCACAGAGAGCACTGCTGAACAGAATTCCGGTAAGATTCGAAACATTGTATCACAGTGAATTACTAGTGTGAGGTTACATAAAATGGAATTATTAAAATAAAGTTACAGCTGCTACACTCTGTATAAAATCCTCTTTAAATGACTTTGACAAGTTTTATCGATCATTCAGATGTTGCAGGTGATATATTTTTAATAATATAAATGTTTCTTAGGTTGTAACTACTATAATTACGTTGTAACTACTACTATTCACCCTTCTATTCCTTTGCGCTGGTATGTCTGATCTTGCGATCATCAGAGAGTCACAGAAACAGTCCCATCACATTTAACTGTGACAGACAGTTTCAGCAGCATTATGATGTCTTCACTACATGCGAAGCCCGGCCTGCACCACAGCCTGTCTGAGTGGAACAGCAACAATCAGCAGCTGTCTGCCACAGCTCGACATGAGCGACACATTTCTAATGTCATCAGACAGGAAGGCAGGACACTACGCAATGAGACCAACTGTAAGGTGGGTTCTTGTTAAAGGTCCACTGGAATAGCCAAAACTTTCATTTCTTTTTCCACGTGTCAATAATACTTTTAATAATGCACCATCTCTCTGTAGACAATCTGGGATGAGAGCGATACCTCTCGTAGGCTCAGTGACCGAGTTTGGGATGTTGCTCGGCGGAAGGAGGCGTTGGAAATCTGCGCTCAGAAAGTGGATGAGGAGATGGAGGCTCTGACGCTGGTGATTTATTCAGAAATCACTGATGCAACTGAGAGTGCATCTCCAGGGTGTATAAGAAACCAACGCAGAAGTGCCTTAAACCTGCCTTCTTTCTAATGGTCAGCAGGTGGCGACTGCACCTGGTTGTCTATGAAAAAAAGCCTGATTTGCATTTTGTAAATGATTTTCCCATTTGGAGTAGAATAGACAATAAACTGGGACTTGCACTATAGGGCCGGCTAGACTGGCCCTATGCTACCTTATATATGGGAAAAGTCCACAGGTTCTCAGTCAGATGCCACAAACCTGTGTGACTGAAATGAGTTTGTTTTTTTAAATGTTTCTAAGAAGGTCTGACATTTGCCCTCCTGTGAGCCAGCAGGTTCCCTTTAGGAGCTACAGTTTTAATCACACTCCCAAGCATTTAGGTGTTTCTTTGTCATGTCCTCATAAAAAAAACTTTAATTCTTCAGTCTGAGATAACTTTTCTGTGACTTCCTCTTGGTGTCAGTTCAAAGAGCGGACTGAGCAGGCCTTGGCTGCGACTGCCGTTCCTCTGGAGGTCACCACCGAATGCCTGACACTGAGGGAGGGACGGAGAGGTCACGAGCTGGTCACCGACCTCGTGGACATACAGCTGAAAAAAGAAGTGGAGCTGATTGAAAGAGTGCAGCAAGTTCTGCAGCAGCACATTGAAAAGGCCTTTGAGCAGCTTTGGTAAGTTGCTGTGGTTCACTGCTGAAAATGCAGATTGACTTTATCCATCTTTTGCATTTTCTCTGACGCATTTCTCTCTGAGCGCCTCCCTTTCTTCCCGTTGCTAAGTATTCTGCAGGAGGCTCGACACCAGCTGACGGCTGACCTCCAGAACAAGATGGAAACTCTGGATACTGACATGTCCTGTCTGTCACTTACAACAAAATCACCTCACATCTCCCTAAAGACCAACCCTACTCGCATACCATCAGGGTAATCTTCAGATGAGGGTGTGCATAGAGTACGATGTATGTAGATCATTACATCTTAGTGTAATAAATACATTCATATTATTTTCTAATTTTTATGGTTTTTTTTTTTTATATTTTTTGCAAAACTGTGGAAAATATCTTCTTATCAATGTTAGAACTTCTCATATAAATTTTACATTTTTAGGCTATTTTTCTTTCATTTATTATTTTTTTACTTATAGCCACTACTGTTATAACCATTGTCTTTGCTGTAGTTCCTCCACCCCCCAGGAGTGGGTCCAGTTCAGCCAGTATAATGTGGCTCGCGCCCAGGAGGCAATGCAGGTTTCCCAGCAAATAAGGGAGGATAAGAGCCTCTCCAGAGCACAGGTGGGGGGCTGCCTCTGGCTGTGATGAACTAAAATTAATAGAAAAAGTTTTGAAATACTTTTAAAATGTCCTTTTGATATACAAACAACACACAACAGAGTTTGGATGATACTTTTGTTTATAATTTAAAAAATTAATTTCACATTTAACTTATAGGTCATTGATAATCTTGACAGTTTTATTTTATAAGATAAAGTCTTTAATTCATGTTACTAAGAAAATTGTTCCATATGTAACAAATTGTAGATGCTGGTGTTTCCACACCTGGGGGCGCTGCAGAGGCTTAAAGGATTTGTTTAATCAGTGTTTTACATTTTGGTTTTCTTAACTACCTGAGCACACTGTGCACTGAGCTTGTTTGATGTAAGTGCGACATATTTGCTATCAGTTTTTCTTTATTATTTTGTAGCTGCAGAATGAGTTGGAGACCCAACGCAGGGCCACAGAATTTGCTCTCCGCAAACGTAATCACCATGAAGAGCAGGCCCGAGATGAGCTGGAGTGGCAAATAAAAACTGTAAGAGCTTTTAATAGCTAAGGCAGTAAGGCAAGAGAGGGTTTTTATTGCTGCATGTTCTGTCTGCAGACTGAGGAGGAAATGGCGGAGATGGAAAGTGACATCCACGGGTTGGATGCAGCTCTGCAGGCGAAGACAGCCAGCCTGAAGCTGGCTCACACCAGACTGGAGACCAGGACCAACAGGCCCGGCATGGACCTGTGCAGAGATGAGGTTTATATAATGGACGTGTAGTAATATTAACAATATTAGCAGTAGCTATGTGACTGGTTGGATTAAAAAGCTTTGCTCCTTCGTGGTTTGCAGGTGCAGCACGGCCTCGTTAGTGAAGTCCAGCAGCTGGAGGCCACGATCACAGCTCTGCAGCAGAAGCTCTCTGAGGCTCAGTGAGTCGCCTTTGTTACTGTGGCCAACAACATGACGCTCATGAAGTTATCCCCAATAAGTTGTAGTGATAATAATATATAATTATTCTAACTCTATATAAACCACTTGAGCGGTCTAATTTTATTTTCCTACAAACAGAAAACAGAGCAGCACAAAACATGACACAAAGCTGCTTTCAGCTGCTCCCTTATAAACAAGACATCACATCAGGTAGATCTTTATACCCGACGCCCTTCCCGACTCAACCCCTAGGGATTTCTGTCCCCTCCCAAAATCACACTGGGACCTTTCATTTGTCACACAAGTGTGTAAACCACTACACCATGGAGTCACTAGCAGAAAACATAATATAGGACACAATGAAGATACATCCTGTGGTCGAGGAAAAGCTTTTCAGGAAGGCTTCTGTCAAGCAAACACATCAGCTAAGGAGATTCCTGAAACTACGTCCAGTGCATTATTAAAACCTGAAACCTGAAACCTGGAAGGATGGTGGTGAACCGTCATCTTCCAGGAAGAAATGTGGTCAGAAAAAAACTGGAATGATTGTAATCGGACATCATTTAAACATTTGGTGAAATCAAATGGTAAAAAAAACAAATCAACAGTAGAACTTGTGGGTATGTTTAGTAGAGACAGTAGGAGCATTTCCACATGAACAAGAGAACTTAAAGGGACTGGGACTAAACAGCTATGTGGCCTTAAGAAAACCACTTCTTGGGGAGGCTAATCAGAAAAAAAGGCTTCAGTATGAAAGGCAGCATGAAAATTGGGATCTGGAAGAATGGTAAAAGTTCATGAGTCCAGATTGAACCTGTTCCAGAATCTGGGGGCAGTGTTGTGATCTGAGGTTGCTTCAGTTGGTCAGGTTGAAATCGATCAATGTGCCCAAAAAATGAGGTCAGCTGACTACGTGAATGACCAGGTTTCTCCATCAACGGATTTTTTTCTTCTCCAATGGCACGGGCATCTTCCAAGATGACAATCCCAGGATTCATCGGGCTCAAATGGTGAAAGAGTGACTCGGCGAGCATAAGACTTCATTTTTACACATGAATTGGCCACCACAGAGTCCAGACCTTCACCCCTTTGAGAAGCTTTGGGATAGTGGTCTGACTGTCTCATCATCAATAAAAGGTCCTGGTGAAAAATGTGTGCAAGTCTGGACAGAAACAAATGTTGTGACACTGCATAAGCTTCTCAAAATGATACCACAGCGAATCTGTGCCATCATCGAAGCTGAAGGTGTTCCAGTGTAAAAGCAGTTCGAAGGAGGAAACTCAGAAGAGGTTTATCATTTTCTCTGAGAGACTATATCTCTTTAAATAAAATATCTGCCTCTGTTACAATCCTGAATCTGAACAGAAATACATGTTTACAGATTTTGTCTTGACAGTTTTTTCAGAACAGGGTGATGTTTTAAAGTGATGAGAAACTACAAAAGTAAACATCAGAAGCACTTCCAAAGCACGCGCGCCGCCGGTGCTGACACTGATCGCTGCTTGTTTCTGTAATCCTCTGTCAGGCACTCTCTGCAGAAAATGAAGCTGCATCATTCCCGCATGCTGCAGGATCTTTCCAGAAAACAGGAAGCTCTGTCCCTGGAACAGCGAAGCATGAACACCCGGGCCCGCCTCAAGTCAGCCTCCGGCACCGATAATAAAAACCCGGTGCTGGTGGTCCCGCTCGCAAACTCCAGCGGGAGGAGCAACCTGCAGCTGCTGGCTCAGTGAGAACATGGTCTGAATATTTTTGAGGGAAAGAAATCTAATTCTGAGGATGATTCGATTATTTTAGGCCTAATTTGTTTAACCTGCAGCCATAAACAAACACATGGACATGATACAAAATACTCTACCCACACCCTCAGTTACATTTATAATCTGAGCACAGTTCCCTTCACAAAGTACACAATTAGTCCTGAAGAAGAAAAAAACTCCAACTAAAACTCCTATCCTGTATTTTTGTGTGGTTAATGTGCATTTTTCTGTGTTGTATTCCAGCTTGAAATTATAAAAATTGTGTCTAAAATTTGGATTTAACACTCGTCAAATGAACAGTTACTCTTCAAACTATATCTGGCATCTGCATATATTTATCCAATATTCACACGTGAAAACACACACATGCTCACGTCTGGTCAATACTTTTATGCTTTAATGGCTTTGTTTGGCTTTGTCATACTGTTTGATCAACTGACGCTGTTTGGAGCATAAAACCTGCAATAATGACAGGAACTTTGACTGATAATAAAAAAAAATATCAGGTAAACAGCCTGCCTAAAATAATAAACCTCACCTGGCCGAGTAGTAAAGTCTTCAAATGGACGTGTTTGTGTCAGTCGCTGCCTTTTACACTAGATGATCTCGGGTGAGCTGTTTTTAACAGATGTTTGGTGAGTAAAGTCTGCTTACATAAGACCATAATTTGTCTGAAAATATGCCACCGCACCTGCTGTAAATCTTAACAAAAAAATAACCCCATATGTGAGACCAGAGGAAGGTAGTTAGGTAGTTTCCAGAGCATAGCTACTACAGAAGGTACAAATTCACTTCAATTTTATTTATATAGCACCAAATCACAACAAACAGTCGCTTCAAGGTGCTTTATATTGTAGGTAAAGACCCTACAATAATACAGAGAAAACCCAACAATCAAAATGACCCACCGGGGGGGCAGCACTTGGTGACAGTGGGAAGGAAAAACTCCCTTTAAACAGGAAGAAACCTCCAGCAGAACCAGGCTGAGGGGAGAGAGACAGGACAAAAGACATGAAGAGAAGAGAGCCAGAGATGAATAATAACTAATGATTAAATGCAGAGTGGGGTATAAACAAAGTAAAAGAGGTGAATGAAACGAAACACCCCAGCAGCCTAGGCCTATAGCATCATAACTAAGGGAGGGTTCAGGGTCACCTGATCCAGCAAATAGAGAGGGTGTCTGTCTCCTGAATCCAAGCTGGAAGCTGGTTCCACAGAAGAGGGGCCTGAAAGCTGAAGGCTCTGCCTCCCATTCTACTCTTAAG
>JASGAU010375282.1:0-13118 GCA_030220045.1 Australoheros facetus | reverse complement strand
ACAGTAACTTTGAAGTGAACCCATTATGCTTATTACCAGCTCCACATATTTATTCTTGGACTAAGACAGTTCTGCAGAATTCACAGTTGAAGATAATCCATATTTAAAGCTCCTGTCCCTTTAAGGCTACCCTCACTTTAATCCAGCTTTCCTCTGGTTGGCTGCACCTCGCAAACAGAAGGTTTTAAGAGGATATATGGAAGAAAATAATGAATAAGGAAAACATAATTCCATAATAAATAATTTCTTAAGATACCTTATTATTATAGTTTCTTTTTATCTCTATCAAGAAATTGCACACAGCTTTAGTCCTGAATAAGCCATTAACATATTTAAACATATTTCTTCTGTGCTGTCTATAAATCCTATGTATGCCTTATCTAATGAGGCCCGTAACCTACCTTTTGAGAGCAGAGTCGGTAAAGGACCCAAGGAATGATGACCAGCACATACAGTACCAGTGTGTGCTGGTTACAGAGGCCCAAGCCACAGCATAATGCCCCCCAGTGTGCAATCTGAGAGGGACAACCAAAACAGTGCAGCATTGTGCGTTTAAGTTAAATAAAAACATCACAGGAAAGCTCCCTTCCTGTTGTGTGGTGTATTGAGTTACCTTCTTCCGCTGCATGGCATTTTCAGCACAGTGGAAGCTGGCAGTCAAGAAGAAGAGAAGGCCAATAAAAAGGTTGTTGAGGGTGAAGACCTCTGCCACCACAGACCACTGCCAGCTGAGTCTGGACACAGCAACTAGCCCACCAGCCAGCACTGCTCCAGGACCAGGACCTGCCAACCTGACAGTATAGAAGAAGAGGGTTTCATTAATTAGACAGAACTGTGTCTTTACACTAAAAATCCAGGAACAGCATTTTCTTCCCCCCCAAAATCATATACAGCACTTGGATCTAACCACAAAGAGGTATCAAAGAGAAATGAGGAGGAGTTAATTACCATCGGGTCCACTAAAATGTACTAATTTAAGGATCTGAATGTTTCAATTATTAAAAACAAGTGCATTAAAATGAATCTCAAAAAAAGTATTTTTAAAGGCTGCAGAACTTAAATTGCTTTTTCTAATATTTTATTTGATCAAAGTTAAACTGCAATGACACAAAAAAAGGAGCAAAATAACAAAGTCAGCAGCTTCACACAAATTTTAAATATTGTTGTCAAAAAAACCACCACTTCCCTCTAACTAATTTGGGGACCCATTATAATCGTCCTTCTACCCAAGTTTGCTTCTCGGACAAGACCTTGAAAAACACTCTCTGTGATTTGGGGTAATTCACATATCACGAGAAGTCCCTCAAAGCAGCCAGCTGATCTTGAACAGACTGGCACAGAAACCACCGTGGTGCAGATAGCACTTTATCCTCAGCTTCTTAAATATAATGTGTGCACAAAAGTTTTCCCCTTCCTCCTCTCCTGTACTGTCTCCATCTCCTCTGCGGTAATTGAAGCAAACTTGGGATAATCTGTCATACGCTAAGACCCACCACTTACTAAACTGAGAGACAGAGGGGGAGAGAGAGAGAGGCGACAAATGATGGGGAGAAGGGAAGAAAAGGAAAATAGTGCAGAAAAGTGTGCATTAAAGGGGTGAGACAGTGTGCGGGATGTAGGATGAAATATAGAAAAAGGAAGAAAAAAGTTCAAGAAGAGAGAGGGGAAAGAAGAGAAAAGGAGAAAAAAAAAAAAGCAACCCAGTCCCCAGCATGCTGGCTCTGAAATATGAGCAGGCTCGACAATTAGGGAAGTCAGGCAGTATGGCCCTTTCCGCCATTGTGTGGAGTGGCTTAGAGTCCTCATCAGCCTATCAGCTAACTGACAGGCAGAGAGCTGCTCTATTCAGCACCGCAGATACAAGCTGCAGGCCAAACGGCTGCCAGGTCCCTTATGACCCCACAATCCCTTGCCGGTGACAGCTTCAAGCTCCATAGCAAATTAGGCGCTCTCACATTACAATCGCAGAAGACAGATTCCATTAACGGTATCTGAAATTGAGTAGAGAGCAGGCCCGTTATCAGACCTGACTCATAAGCACCGCCATTAATCACAAGGCATGATACCATTTATACATTTCCAGCTCTCTGCCTGCCGCTGTGATAGTCAGCCACAAAAGGCCTGATGAGACTTAGGCTAGGGGAACAATGGAGCTTTCTGAGGAAAGCGCGGTAAATCAGGAAAAAAAAGGCGAGGGAGAGCAAGAGAAGGGTGGAAAAAAAAAACTTTAGCTCGCTGACTACTTCCCCTTTTATTCTTGGGTTTTCTCTCTCCTACTCTCCACTATTTTCCTGTGTTTTCTGTAAGGCGAGCCTAGTGAATGAGCACATGCATGTGTGTTTGCGTGCACTTAATGGGGGCGTCTAGGAGTGGGTCTTAATAAGAGATAGCAGCGACTTTCTCTCCGCACCGCTCCAGGAATTAGTTGTAACTTGAAGGAAAAATGAAGAAGGGTGGCGTTTTCTGGGGTGGGGGTTGCAGATGGGAACTTTTGTTGAGGTGCAGAGACCTCCCGCACCCATAATTTTACCTCCCCGCATGACAATTAACCCACAGCTCATGCACCTAGCAGGGGGGCTGGTTTGGGGGTGGCACAGGGTGCAGAGCAGTCACGGGGGTCCCAAAGAAGGGGTTATTACACCAAGTCTGTTTCTGCTTCTGTAGCTCGTCTGATAGCCACCACTCGTCACATATTCAAAGACACACACACCTCTGTCCCTCAACTTCTTTATTCTCCCTGAGTGCCTGACAAATCTCTCTGTTAGAGCCTGTCAGTCAGTAAGAACCCAGTGATGTGTGTACAGTGCAGCCTGTAAATGACCTGTCTGTCTGCGCGAGACCACCTGGGTCCCACTCAGCCTCTCCACAACTCATTCTCCAGGCTGGCTGCTCCCAGGGCGCTCGGATAAAGCAGGACACATTTTGACACCACTGTGGCCGTGTTCCCTGTTATCGCAACTCAGCGCTGTGCAGGATGCTGCTGCTGTACTGAAATGTTATGGCTCAGTGACAATGGCCTGGCTGGGACGTGGCAGGAGAATAACATGGCTGACAACGAGACTATTCAACCCTGAATTGATCCACCCTGCCAAAAAATGTCTGTGTCATCACTTGGATAATTAAGTCAATGAACAATATTATATGTAAAGCCTGAAATGAAGCACAAACTTGGAAATAAAGTGAGTGGTTATAAAGTAAAAACTATCTGTAATTCAACTTGAATAAAGTGAAACAGTACCATAGGCTCAAAAGGGAGGATCAAAGGTAAATAAAAAAAAAAGAAGACAATAATACAAGAGACAATGTCCCCTTCAAGGACACAACAAAAGCTCAGTATAATCACTTTGAAGTGTCAAAATGAGACCTGCCTCATTTACCCACTCAGTTCTACAGTATGGGCCAGAGACATGCCAGCATCAGTCGTCTGCAGTAAATAGCAGCACACAAAAAGCCTACACCAGCATTCGGCTCTGAATGAAGCCTCACAATGGAGCTGGCTAAGGGAGCCACTGTTACACACCACCCCGGGGAACAGACAATACCACAGCTGTGCCATCGCGGATCAACGCTGCACTGTTCTCTAACCGAGTGGTGGTTTGGGTAAGCAGTGCTGGAAAACAATCACACATTCCTGAAGAGGGTAGAAAGCCCGAGAGAGAGGGGGTGGCCTGCTCGGGCTGAGGCTGAGGTTTCCAGCTGGCCCTCGCAAACACCCCAGGGCTCCCCTCTGGCCAGGACACCAGGCAGGCTGCTTAGCAGCTATTATATGACAGGGGTATGATGTATTGCTTTGAAGTTTCAAAGCCAATCGGCAACTGATACACAAATGTTAAGGAATGTCAGAAAATCAAAGTATCAGCTTTGATTTAGTACTACTAAATGGTTACATTTAATTGTCTTTCAGAGGAATTACATCATGACAATATTATCATACTGTTTTAGGATTTTATAAATTCCAGCTCAAACAGGTTATCTTGTCACATAAGAGCAGAAACATTTGTAAGTTAGTCTTCTGTGGGCTATTGTGGGTCCTGAGCCCCTAAATTCTTAACAGAAAATCTACTTCACAAAATATGTTTAAAATATAAAAGAGCTGAAAAAAATAAGATGTACAATGTTGCTTTAGATGAAATGTAGATTCAAGAGTTTGGGGAGCTTGATCTATACTTGAGAGTAACAACCAGGACATGTTAGCCTCTGCTGTTATGACTTTTGACGATTCATTTTAAATTCATCTTCTATCAGCTTGTATGGGCATGCAATGCTAATTTTAAGATTTCAATTGCAGTTAAACACAGACAAAATAATATTCCAAGATCTTAATTTTATTTATTTTTATGGTATTTAAATATTAAATAATAATTGTGTTATATGTTGATTTTACTAATATGACAAGCACTGACATTTGTAAAATTACCCTTCCCTTTAATGGAAATATTGTTGATATGATTTCATATCATATCAAATTTTCATCATATTTTAACTTCTTTGGTCACTTATGGTTATTTTCCCAATTACTTCATGTAAAATTATCTCCCGAAAGAACCAATTGCCACCCTCAAAATATCATTACATTATTGATACTGAGGATTTTTTTTTTTTTACTAACTGACTTCAAAACAGTTTGTTTAAATATTTTATATTTAAAGCCAGAGGAAAAAAAATTCTAGCCAGTCTCCAAATCAAGCATTTCCCCGTCTTTGCTTCACCATGCGGTGTGTGGAGAAGAGGCGGTCTCTTTGCGCTGAAAGGAGGGTAAACAAGGGTCCTGGCTCTGCTGCTGAGACACCCCTCCTCCAAGAAAGCGCTCCAGTGCTACAAGTGCGTGTAAAATTAATCACCACAATTCTGTTCAAACAATGCAGCCACTGACATGACAATTTCTCCCAGAATGCCATCTTAATCTCCACCCAACACACAAAAATTACAGGAAGAGGGGGGAAAAAAAACAATTTAGAAAAATCCCGTGTTTATGCAATTCACTGAATGCCATTTTTATTGCTGCTTTTTCCAACAAAGTCATTAGGCACACACCAGTGATACATAAATGTTGCTGTATAGATTCCATTAACTAATTCTGGGTGAATTGTAATTGCCGAGTCTGATCCGTCTCTGTGCCTGGTGCCTTATTAAGACTGCCTGTGGTGGGTGAGGAATGTAATATTGACGTCCGAGGCAGACACAATCTCAGGCCCACGGGCGAAAGGAATATTAAACTGGTACTGTATTCTGCTGTCTATCTAGCCCTCCTCCCTCCTCCGCTCTATCCCCATCCCGTAGCCAGTAATGAGGAAATAACATCTTCATTAGACATCTGTTTAACTGTATTAGAGGATGAGTCCTGGGGGAACCATTGGTCATGCTGAGGAGGGTGGGAGTAAAGGAGGTCTTTTGGACTACAATATGACGGATGAGATACAGCAGAATAGGAACAAAAGGTCTAGTGATTGAGGCCTTTTAAATAGACATACTTAAAATTGTCTTCTGCATTTTCAGAAAAAAACAATAAACAGCAATGGCTGTATATTCTTTATGGCCACTTGGGCTGAAGATTTTATCCAAGAGTAGCAGATGTGAGAAGGAGGGGCATCCTTGCCACCTACAGGTAGAGGTAAGAACATTACCCAATAAAACAACTCTATTAAGCTGTTTTTTTGGATACAAACCTACATAAATGGTTGCTAAAAACAATTCCCCCACACGTTGCTCCTGACATGACCTCAACAAGGCACACGCAACCCTACCCCTGTGGAAAAACAACCCACCTGAGCAAGGAGAGAAAGCACCATTGGGACCATATGGTGGAGGTCCTTATAAGGAGCTGGGGATGCAGCACACTGCAGGGCATGGCACCACGCCCACCTTCCCGTCCACTGAGGTGTCAGCTGTGCCACATGGGCCAGCTCCTGGCAGGGGAGCCTCTCGCAGGTGTGCAGTTTTTCTTTCAAGAGCCGCCGGGAAAGAGGGAGGCCAGACACGTTTGGTGTGCTTCAACAGGCCTGTTATGTAATCATGTGATCAAACCAAAAGTGCTGATGACTGAGTGTGGCGAGGTTGTTTTTCTGCTGTGACGGCTGTCAGCGCGCTAACGTGTCTGCTCATGGTGTCTCGGGATAAGCTGGGGAATGGAGAGAGATTCCTCTCAGGTAGCAGAGATTCAGAGCAGCTTTAGCAGATAAACTATGAAACGAGAAGGCACAGAATACAGAGCTGTCTGGATTATCCCGCTATGAAGAGTGCATTCCTCCAGAGACTCATAGCTGAGGCCTTTAGCATTCCACCAGCCAAATGTTTCTCTCTGTGAACCTCCGAGTGCAATCGATAGTAATTATCATTATGGCCACCATCCTCAAAGGCTTGTCATGCCATGGTGTGAAAACACAACAAGACATGCAATTCAGCCATCAAACTATATGATCAAGCAAAGAGAACTGTAATTGACAAATCAAAGGGAGGCTAAATTGCTACATTTAAACTTATGCAAGAGAGAGAAGTGGCTTCCAAGCCTATCAACTTACATTCCCCCACATTAAACACGGCAATCTGGCCGACTAATTTAAATTGATACATCAAAGGCTCACAATGTTGGGTATATTCCAGATGAATTTCAAGGTCTTACCATTTATTATTTGAGAGAAACTGACTTCAAGTACCCGTATTAACTTCAAAATATTTTGCCATCTGAACATAATTTCACAAAGCAATAATTTGTTTGGGAGGGTGAGGGAGGCCTATTTCTGAGCAAATGCAAACCTAAAAAAATGAGAAGTAGTAAAAAAAAATAGTTTATGAAGGCCACAAAAGGCACAAAAATAACAAATAACATTTAAGAAATTAATTATATTGGGAAATGACACAGCAAACTCAAAGCAAGGGCAGAGTAGGTACACTATATTGCCAAAAGTATTCGTTCATCTTCCTTCACACGCGTATGAACTTGAGTGACATCCCTATGATGGCGGCCCATTCTTTGCAGCTATAACAGCTTCAACTCTTCTGGGAAGGCTTTCCACAAGGTTTAGGAGTGTTTATGGGAATTTTTTACCATTCTTCCAAAAGCACATTTGTAAGGTCAGACACTGATGTTGGATGAGAAGGCCTGGCTCACAGTCTCCGCTCTAATTCATCCCAAAGGTGTTCCGTCAGGTTGAGGTCAGGATTCTGTGCAGGCCAGCCGAGTTCTTCCACACCAAACTTGCTCATCCATGTCTTTATGGACCTTGCTTTGTGCACTCCTGGAACTAGGGGCCAAGTCCAAGTCCAGTGGCAGTGTGCTTTACACCACTGCATCAAATGCAAAGCATCCACGGATACAGTGATGTAAGGCTTGGATGCAGCTGCTTAGCCATGGAAACCCATTCCATTAAGCTCTGCACTGTTCTTGAGCTACTCTAAAGGCCACATGAAGTTTGGAGGTCTGAAGTGATTGACTGCAGAAAGTTGGTGACATCTGCGCACTATGTGCCTCAGTATCTGTTGACCCCACTCTCAGGGTTCTAGACAGAAAAAATTCACAGGCCGGCAGTAATGGACGACCAGGGGGGTCAGTATCATGCTGGAATTCACTGAGCTCCTGAGAGTGACCCATTCTTTCACAAATGTTTGTAGGAGAAGTCTGCATGCTTAGGTGCTTAGTTTTATACACTTGTTGCCATGGAAGTGATTGGAACACCTGAATTCAATGATTTGGATCGGTGAGTAAATACATTTGGCAATATAGTGTATGAACGGTTGGTCAGTTTTGGCATTTCATCTGAGAGAAAGGCCTGAACAGAGGGTCTCTGCATGGCTGTGGCATGACATTTATGCCAGTATTCTTGACAGGGTTAAATCACCCAAATACCCTCTATGCCAGAACCAAGAACCAGGTCTCAACCATCCGGGAACCCTCTCCCAGTTCTCTCATCTTTTGCCCTCTCCAGTAACCCCTCAGTAGCCCGAGTGTGCCAGCTGATCCACAGCCTCACAGCTCATCCCAATCTAGGCTCTGAACAGATAATGACCAAAACCCTTTATGTTCATTTCTCTAAATTGAAAGCATAGATTATACATTCACATTTAAGAGCTTATATGGTATAACTGTGTGCTCTGGATGTCCTCGCTACCCATCAACCCCGGCTGGGGGGTTGTGGGTGAGGGGGTTGTAGCGCTTTATAATGACTTTTTACTTGACCATAATCCACAACTGGATCTAAATCCCCTGAGATTATAAACTGGGGCTACAGTTAACATGCAAACTAGGAGCCAAATATCACCAGACTGCATGGATATTTTCTGCCCCCAAAATAACTGTAAATGTCTGGCCAAGAACTGAGTCCAATCCTCTAATTGACTGGTAGCTCATCAAATGCATTAATACCAGGGTAGCAGTAGGGATGCACAGTCAAAACATCCCAAATGAAGTGAAGAGCTTTACCCTTTTTTATTCTTTCATCATTCTTGTCCTTTCCTGGAAACACTGCTTAAAGCTGGCAGCCTTTGGTTCACCTCTCAGGAACAGTAAGACAGGGCAGGGTCTACGGCTGATGCAGTCTGGGCTTAGGGCCAGTCCCCTGGAGAGCTCTCTCTCCCCATTCCCTGCCCTAGTTCAGCAGGGCTGACCCTGTACCCTGACCTTCTCTGGCCCCCCTGCCACCTCGTACACCCTGGCCAAGCACACAGGAAGCAGGCCCAGCACTGCGCACTTGGTAACACACAATTTCATTTTCCCTTGCTGTCCTCCCACTATCACTGAGCTTTCACAGCCTGCCAAGGTGTACAGCAGGAAGAAATTACATCATCTTCAACAATTCCTATTCTGGAAGTAGTAACTTAGAAATATATAACATGGTTGGAAACAGCCCAGTATGCATAAACTGGGACAAAAAGGTAAAATGTTGACACTAAGCTGCCACCAACAATGCTGTGTGGAAAATGGCTAAAATCAGCAAAAGGGTGATGTAAGGTAGTCTGGCTAACCATGCAAGATAAACACACAGACAAAGCAGGAAGGGGTAAAATACTCTTTACATGATAGGGTCAGCAGCAGGCGAAACTGCAGGGTGGTAGATGGCAATGCAGAGACCGTAAACTGTGTTCATGACTGAGCGAGGGGAGAGGAGGTTGAAGAGAGCGAAGAGGGAGGAGCAGAGAGAGTGATCCTGTTCCTCTCAGACCCAGGAGGCAAGAAGAGAGAGATTAGAAATCGTGCCATGTCAGGATTGGGAGCATGCTGGGCAGTGGGGGGGCAGAAGAACAGGGGCGTCAGGTTGGGGGATGGAGGGCACGATAATTGGGATATACATACACATACACGCATGCTCACAATGGGTGGCTGATGGGTAAACAGGCAGGGTGAGGTGCTGGGAGGGAGGACGGTGACTGGGTTCTGCTTCTGAATACTGAACAGAGGATCAGAGAGACCACTGCCTGTCAGTCAGGACCCAAAAATACCACTCTCTGTTCCAGACAGCTTCACGATGCAAAAAGTCAGTAGGGGAATTTTTAAAGAATGGCGCCACTCAAAAATGTCTTCTTATTGTTACTTCCCTTGATGTGAGTTAATCACTAGAAGGCTCCTCTGCCGAAGGAGGGAGTTCTTTCTACCTTCCTGAAATTTCAGGTACTTCAGTGACTGATACCTCATGTACTGCAGAAGACACCAATGTGAATTTTTTTTCATACCATCACCAAAATCAAAGCACAGTAATGACAAAACAGAACACAAAGCATCGAGAAATTGTACGAATATATATAAGAAATAGGAAACATTTTCATATGCCTACCTGCAGACAGTAATGCAGAAGCCACCACAAGATGCAGCCCCCAGGAGGCTACTCATCAGGTTAACACTGTGGGCTGGAGAGAGTGAGGGCAGTAGACGCATAGCCAGGCGAGCTAGTAGAGTGAAGAGTGGGTAACCTGGAGGATGGGCCACCTAAAGACACAATGACAAAGACAGAAGCCATGAACCTTATTCAGTTTTGGGAGAATCATGTTGAGATATTTGCCCTTCCTCACATGCAGCATATAGCAGGAGACAGTCCACTTCAGACACGTTTTCACTACTGGAAGTACTCCACTGCATTTGGGAGAGGGAGCTGCTTTGGTAAAGCGACCTATTCGTACATAAAGTCCTGATGTTCAGAGAGCTGCAGTGTATGTGAAAACAGCTCACGATATGATACTATCACAATAGGTTAGCCATGATAATGATGGTATCGCAATACTCTATACATTAAGAGGCAATAATCTATGATACATGTAACTTAACTGTGCAAAAAGAAAAGACAAATAGCAGTGGAAAATGTATTTATTCACTCTATTGTAGTGTCAGTATGTATCAGTAATCGTTACTATTGCTCTATTTCAGTAATGCAACAGTTCAGTTTATTAGCTTTCTGATTTTCTTTCAGCCATTGTCCCCCTGTGAGTTTCTTCTTCTTCACTGCAACTTCTATTTTACCCTCAATTATTTGATAAGCAGCTGTAGTGACTCTGGTAATCGAACTTTGTTGAGAGTTCCTGCAAGTCTTACTAAACGAAATCTGATTTTTGACACCAGTGTATCATATCTGTAACTGCATCGCAAAAGAAAGCGATATGATATACTGCTGTATCGACACGTATTCGTGGGCAACGAGCTCGGACGCTGAAAGTCTACATGGCATTTTGTTTTTCCCTGACATCTTGGAGGGTTTTTAAAGAGAACCAAAAATTATGCAATGTTGACTGATAGTTTTGTATTTTTCCGTAGCCCTTTGCAACTGAGTAGCAAATCTCACAGCACTATCCTCTGCAGTTCCCTGTAAGTGCAAAATTTGTGAAGAGTCAGAAACATCGTGCCTGGCTTTACTCTGACTGCTATCATAGCAGAACCCTACTCTCCCCTTCTTTCTCCCTTTTCTCACTTCTTTTCCTCTGGCCTCTTCCCAAGGACAGTGCAGCTCCCCAGAGCCCATGGTAAAGCACGTGGTGCTCGCCAGCCTCAACCCCCAAACCACCGCAGAGCCGTAGTCATTTTCGCCTGGGAGATCTCAGCAATCACAGCAATTAGCCACTAAGTCTCTTCCACCCAGATAAGGGCTCAGTCATTAAACGCAGACTCATTCCCTGGCACAGATAACATGAAGCATGCAGGCAGTGAGAAGGGGCAGCTCTTCAAATGAGCATAAAGCTGAAAGGTGAGAGTGTGATTTACCAGTCACCTCAAATGCAGAAAAGGCTCTCTGGTTACGTTCAGACATACAAACAACTTGGCTGGAATTTGAGTGAGGAGCTGGGAATGGAAAAGGCACATCACGATAAGTCGGTGATCAAAAAAAACAAAACAAAAAAGAGGCTGTAAATATGAGAGAAAAAGAAAAGCTCCAGCAGCCAGTTTGATAGTTGACATTTTGGTGAACTAAATGGTAGCATTACACAGGTGGGTACCTTCACCAAAATAAGCAGCGATCAAGAACAAGCGGAAGGACTGTGTGGGCTGACAGCAGTGTACAGACATGTAGCTAAAGGACAGCTGACTGATAAAGGCCACAGGGAGCAAAGAGAAGCAGAAGTCTCAAGCTCTGGGGGATCAGTAGAGGGGGGCCAGCAGCCTGGGTCCCAGAGATGGCCTGCAAGGCCCTGGGGAGGCCTGAAAGGCAGACAGGCAGGCCACACGGACTGCAGCACTAACGGCAGGATTACTGGCATAGTGACACCGACACAGCCTCCCTAAAAGGATCACAGCGGCGTAATAAACTTTATTAAATAATAAAACTTATTATAACTGTTAACCCGATTTAGTTCATTCTTCGCGGCTTACACACACACACAAAAAAGAGGGGTGGATATAATAAGCCTTATACCGTACATAAGGCAAAGCCTACAAAAGCCATCGCCTTACCATTGACTTTAATTGGATTTGAAAAACGGGTTGCAAATTATAGCATTCTCTACTTGCAACTTAGTAAAATAAGTGTATAGAAAAGAAGGGGAAAAACCTGTGGACTGAAAGTAAATTAATCTGCTTTCTGCCCATGCTTAATTAAACTTCCTTAATGCTTATAAGAGTTAATGAGTGAATTGATTAAACAATACAGCTAATACTTACCCCCAGCTCACAAGCAGTGGTGATCAGCTCTCCTGTGGAAGAGAATAGGGGAGGAAATTAATGTAAACCCAATAATTATTATTAAGAGACAAGTCTGCTCCCAAAGTTTTCCCAAATCAAATACTTGCACTGGGGTTTTGCATTAATTTGCCAGGATCAAAACCTGCAAATCTTCCCAGTGTGACATTTCCTAAGCGGCACGCTCATTCTCTTCATCTTTCACTTCTCCCCCGATGCCTCCCTCCCTTCTCCAGCACATACACACAGATATAAACACACACACATACACACAAACCACTAGACTCCCCCTCCAATGCTCTGTCACACAAAGACACACATATGCAGATCTGAGAATAATGCTTCCAGTCCCATCCTCCCCATGCATTAGGGTCCCTTCCTTTCCTCTTTCTTCTGCTGCTCTACGTGCCTCTCTCCTGCTACCACACTTCTAATGTCTCAATGTCTCGTTTAGTCCGTTGGGCACAAACAGAAAGGCTACGCTGGTGACAGTCACAGAATGAAGTAAGCTGTAAAAATAAAAGCCGGCTGCACAATTTTTTGACAAGCTCTGTGTGAGGCGCAGCACAAAGTGAAAAGAAAACCCCTAAAAGCTTTTTGAGGAAGCTTTAATGTATCTGGGCACAAACCCATTTGTGCCAGAATACACCCAGAGCGTTTCAAATTAGACTGATTTCTCACCCAATGTTTGCATCTCCCACTCATGAAAATTGAAATTTGGTTCAGATTAAATGACATTGATAAATGTTTAGGTTCAGGACAGCCCCCTCTACTGGTACTAAATGGGTAGTCCCTTCCTCCATCAAACATCCAGTGAAACGATGGCCTTGTTTCTTACAGAGTCTATTACTTTAAAAGCTATGTCGAATCGGTAAGACACTACACATGATCACATTAAATCACATGAAGGCAAATTACTTTATATTGCTCTTCAGTGTTTACAGTTCCAACAAATAACATATTAAAAAAAAGAAAAAATACAGCTTTTTTTCAATCCAAGCAGCTGTTAGTGCTTTATATATATATA
>JASGAU010375281.1:0-16914 GCA_030220045.1 Australoheros facetus | reverse complement strand
CTGTATTATTGTAGGGTCTTTACCCACAATACAAAGCGCCTTGAGGCGACTGTTTGTTGTGATTTGGCGCTATATAAATAAAATTGAATTGAATTGATATGTGCGTCGCATTGTGCCGGGAATGAGCGCGTATTAGTTTGATTTAGAAAATGTAGGGAGTGCTGTTATACTGCTGCAAAGTCTCTGTTACACTGCAGGAATTGCAGGTACTAGAACACAGGATAAACATCAAGAGTATCAATTTAATCTTTGATCTGCTGAAAAAAGTTTTATTCTTTTTCTGTAGCAGAATAATCATATGATCCACAAAGACCCAAATAGTTTTTTACTTGTTAATGTAAACCACAGCCGCTAAAGTTATGGCAATGGTGGGATTCGAACCCACGCCCCCAAAGAGACTGGAGCCTTAATCCAGCGCCTTAGACCACTCGGCCACACTACCCACACTGAGCTCCTGACATCCAGGTTTTTATTCATCCCTTTATGTGCTATTTTCACCTGTTTGGCATATGTTAATAAAAATCTTATAACAGGCCAAAATGGACGTGAATGGCGCTAGCTTTTAATACTCTACATGTCTAGCATGTGGCTAAACTTCAGTCTAATCTTTACCCTGCCCCCCAAAAAGTAATAATAATAATGATGATAATAAAACTGAGAAGCATCACAAGAATAACAAAACCTAAGGAAAGACCCCCAAAGAATCTAAACTTCCAAATATAAGGATCAAAACTGTAAACACAAACACAAACTAAGAGTATCAACTACAGATTCAAAATTCAGAGACAGTAAAAAACCCCGACAAGAAGATCTGCATGAAGACAGAGGACAAAAGGATAAACACAGAAACCAGGGAGGCTTGAACAGGGACACAAAAACTCACAGTTTAAAAAAAACAAACACTTGAAATCATCACAAAATGCTGAGACCAAAGTAACAAGCTTGATTTTTCCTCTGGAGTTCAGTCTGAAGCTGCACCTGTGATCATCTGACTCACTGAGATTTAACTGAAACTCTCAGGAGGTGATTTCTGCCTCCAAAACACAATGAAGTCCCTGTAAATACACTTCATGTACTCCAGAAAAACACAGCAAGTGGACTATGGTCAACTTTAACTCATTCGAGCTGCACACACCACATATATAATAACTCTGCTCAAATGCACTCACTGTAACTGATGTAATGTGATGCAGTAAATGTAACCCGTGAAAGAATGTTAACAATGAAATTAAAAATCATGCCATAAAAAAGTCTCTAAAGACACAAACTCACTGAACACTCCTGCAGACAACTTGTATTTTAGTATAATGTCAGCATCGTCCTGTGTTTCCCACATAAAGTTCAGCAGCTGCTGGACTAACCTTTGCCTTTGCACCTCCTCCTTCTCTTCCTTTTAGACTTTCCTTTTGTATCACAGTCTGACCGCTCCATGTTCCTGCTGCAGCTCCCTGGCGCCATTCAGGAGATTTTTATTTCTCTATTATTATTTTTCCACTAGTTGGTCCTCTGCCGCTTCTCGTCTTCTGCCTGTGTGAAACAAACGATTCAGAGTGCAGCTCTGCAGCGGGAAGCCCTGCACACTGACTGACTTCTCTCCCCCGCTGCCGGCTTTAGGAGGCGGGCGGCTGCTGAGGTTGTGACATCACGAGGAGAGGAAGGGCTGTGATTCAGCACTCAAAGTCACTGAGTTTGGTGGCATCAGCTGGCAATCAGTGGCACATTTTATAAATCATGGAGAGGCAATGAACTGGTGTCTAAACTCTGCAACCCTACGTAAACATCAGGACATTAGAGGGGAGAACAGATCAATATCAGTGTGTGGTCAGAGGATTAAGACAGACGGGGATTCAAAGAGTCATCAGTTGAAATCTTTGGCAGTTGCGGTATCAAACCCAGAGTCCTCTGGAAGAATGTAAAAGTGGCAAAGGAAAAACAGCACATGTCCAAAAGGACTCCAAACCAACAAAAGATGAGAAATTATGAATAAAATAATAACTTTCAGAATGCAAAAATGCAAAAACAATATCCAACAGGATTACAAAAGACCTTATAATCACATCTGACATCTTATAATGACATCTCAAAGACCTCATAGTCCCATATCATGCCAGTAGAGCACTTCGCTCTCAGACTGCTGGCTTACTTGTGGTTCCTCGGATACTTAAGAGTAGAATGGGAGGCAGAGCCTTCAGCTTTCAGGCCCCTCTTCTGTGGAACCAGCTCCCAGCTTGGATTCAGGAGACAGACACCCTCTCTATTTTTAAGATTAGGCTTAAAACTTTCCTTTATGATCAAGCTTATAGGCTGGATCAGGTGACCCTGAACCCTCCCTTAGTTATGCTGCAATAGGCCTGGGCTGCTGGGGGGGGGGTTCCCATGATGCACTGAGTGTTTTCATCCGTTTCTTTTTACTCTGTGTATACTTCACTCTGCATTTAATCATTAGTTATTATTAATCTCTGGCTCTCTTCCACAGCATGTCTTTTGTCCTGTCTCTCTCCCCTCACAGCAGATGACTGCCCCTCCCTGAGCCTGGTTCTACTGGAGGTTTCTTCCTGTTAAAGGGAGTTTTTCCTTCCCACTGTCACCTTGCTCATATGGGGTTATTTTAACAGTTGGGATTTCTCTGTAATTATTGTAGGGTCTTTACCTTACAACATAAAGCACCTTGAGACGACTGTTTGTTGTGATTTGGCCCTATGTGAATAAAATAGAATTTCAAAACTGCATCGTAGGTGGCTAACAGCTGGTGTTGTAAGCTACCACTTCTGTTCAATGATGCCAATCCTCAAAAGACTGTCCAGCCAAGTCAAAGCAGCTGCTCTTCTATACCATGACTGTAGTTGCCTGCGCATGTAATCAGAATAAGGTCATTTAATGGATAATAATGCAATCCTTCGCTGTGAGCAGGGTTTGAACCTGCACGGGGAACCCCCATTGGATTTCAAGTCCAACGCCTTAACCACTCGGCCATCACAGCTCAATGCATCAGACAAAACGCTGCATGTGTGAGGACATCGATGAATGGGGGAACTTTTTTTTTGGTTTTTTTTTGAGCCAGAAGTTTCCATATTTACTTAAAGAGTACAGTGCTGAATTATTAGCCAATGTTGACAAGCTTGGGTTTTCTCTGTTATTACTGTAGGGTCTTTACCTTACAATATAAAGCACCTTGAGGCCACTGTTTGTTGTGATTTGGTGGTATATAAATAAAATTGAATTGAATTGAAACAGATTATTGCTTTAACATACAGTGATGCACTGTAGAGCTATTAAAATACCATTTGTATGGTTTTTAATCTGCATGTCTACACTCGTGTATCCTAACTTCACCCTTTTTTCAGTTTCAAGCCATTACAAGGTATCAGCTTGTGTCTCAATTCGCCCTCAGTTTGCATGGACATGCAAATATTATTTTATTCAACATATTTTATTGCCTCACTAACTGCAACCACTTATACACCAATAGACTGTTTGTGTATTTATTTTTGGCTGTGCAACTTATGCAGACATGTGTGTGCAGTCCTGCAAAAAAAACAACAGCCCGTAGCCTGAGAGGGACGATGGTGTGTGTGTGTGTCAAACACCGATTGGTTGAAAAGGTCGGTCTTCACTGCAGCTGGCTGAAAGAGCAGCAGAAATAAGAGTAGCCCACAGTCTGGTTGTTCGTCATGTTTTTGACGTCGCTCCCACAGTAAAAGACTGCAACGTGTTTACACTGTGGTAGCCCCTTTAGCCTGCAGATGATCACTGAAGGGCTGGAGCCTACTGTCATTAGGCGAGAGGTGGGGCACACACACAGGACAGGTTGCCAGTTTTTGTGACACTTAAATCCATTTATCTGAAATCACCAACTGACCTGCTGTGCATGTCTTTGGCCTATGGAAAGAAAGCAGAGAAATCAGCTTTCGGAGAACCAGCCAAGCTTTGACAACTGAACATTGCATTAGCTGTTCTGGAGCACTGAACTTTTCTAGAGGTGGATGTGAGAACGTAGTTAGCCTGTCTTTAATCTGCGTGATGATTGAGCCAAAGTGCGAATAGTGTGTCATCCAAAGATTGTGCTGCCTGTGAGCCGATGCGTCCCACGCGCTCTATCCAGACAGCTCCTACATGAATACTTTTATCAGCGCCGATGCATCTGAAACGGACTCCCTCCTGCTGTGTGCTGCGTGTGAGAAAAAGGACGACTTTGGAAAATACGCTGACCTGAATCCCTTCAAATTTTCTGGAGTTCATGTGTGAACCAGCTCTAGTGGAAATACATGGGTAGACTCAGATTTGTAGTATAGTTTTTAATAAAAATGAGACCCATTTTTTAACAAAGAATAAGATTAAATCACACAAATACATGTGAACATATGACATGCCTAAAATAGACAAGCTGCAGTAGCCACACACAAACATGTGCTGTGCTGTAAATGTGGCAGTGATGAATACTGCATGCGTGCTATAATATAATACTTAATACTCACACACACATTAAACATTAAAGCTCTGAAATGTAGGTTAGAAAGCTGCGCCCGCTGTGATGTTTCAGGCACAGCAGGAGACAAACTGAACTTCTCGTCGTGCTGCACTTTTATCTTCTTCGTGTTTCCCGCTTAAAGTCCGCAGGCTTCAAAACGAAACCCACGGAAGGCAGAAAGAAGCGGAGGATTAAAGATTTTTACGTATGCGTAAACTGTGTCCTAATTAAAGGGGAAAAAAAAAACACAAAGAGATGAGGTGTGTTTACATCTCAGTGCTGTCTAGCTGATGATGGGGGAGACCTGCCAGCACTGAATTCAAAGCAGTGTCAGTAGTTTTCATGGGCGGGTTCAGACGAGCATTTTAAACCAAAATGAGAAACGATCAGCTGTCCGAGCAAAAGATGACATTATCAAAATTCCTGGGAAGGTCACGTCATCCGGTGTGAAAATCTGTGACTGATCAAATATGTGGTTCTGTCCGCCGTGGTGGGAGCAGCTGAAAGGAAGGCGTCTCTGTGAGGCTGCTGCTGCTGTTGAACACCTTTGCTGTAAATCATACACAGATAATTTATTGTATTGTTTAAAATAAAGATAGGATAATATACAATAGAACAACAAAAGTGCTACAGGCCCATACTGACGGATTATAATATGAGGTAGCAAAATTTATGTACAACAGCGGTAAATAATAATAATGTAATAATAATATGTACACTATAAATCTTAGAAACAGCAGCAGGATATGTCATAATATGTCACGGTCCGTATGGGCTTAAAGGAATTTTGGTTTCATTTTGTCTTTTTCCCCGTGCAGGCGGAGTGTCATGCTGGAGTCGTCTCTCGGTCCACCCTTGGGCGTGGCTGCCGGTGGCCTTCACACCTGTGCTGCATCTGCTTGTTATCCAGAGTACTTAGGGGCTGTGCAGAGGGCTCAACTCTGCCAGATTGTTGCATTGTGGTGCCTCTTGAAAAGTGCTGTTACTAGTTCCTGTGTTCCTTAACTCCTGGTCTCTGTCTGTTCCTTGAACCTGTGCTCATCTGTTGTTGTGACTCACCTGTTTTTCCGCGGAGCTCAGTAGCTGTCACCAACTGTCCTCACCTGCAGCCCACTCTTCACTGCCTTCTCGACTCAAACCTGGACCTCCTGAATAAGGCAACTCCTGTCACTCGGTCTCTGATGACATTTACACTCCCACCTTGTCCTGGAGTAATCCCACCTCTCCTCACAGATCCCGTTCTCAGCGGTTCCATAAGTCTGTTCACTGTGTTCAATAAACCCTTTAAACTGCTGTCAGTGTGCTGAGCCTGACATCTGTGTTAAGCATGACATAGGAATGCGTGTGTGTGTGTGTGTGTGTAGAGTCCTGACAGGTGTGTTCATTTGCCATAAAGAACAGACCTGTTTCCAGAGAACAGTAGGAATGATTTCCTGATGTGCCCTTCATGGCAGCGGGGTTGAATACGTCTGAGGGAGAGCTCTGTGGTGTGGAGCGGCGCAGGTGTGATGGGTGATCCATGATTGATCGGTCGTTTGTTCGGTGACCTCCTGACCCTCACTGACTCAAACATCTCCAGATTCTGTGGGTTAGTTTGTTGATCCTGCCGGCACTGATGCTTGTTCTGTCTGGATTTCAGCATTTGAAGCTGAGTTTTTGGTTCCTGTGACTTCATCTTTAGGCTCAGTTTAGGTTTTGATTTGTTTGCCTATTTTCCCTTTGTTTTATCTGCCCTGTCTTATTTCCCAAAGTGCACGTTCTCCATTCCTCTTGTTTTAGAGCGTCTCACCACAGTTGTGTGTGTGTGTGTGTGTGTGGAGGAGGTGTGGAAGAGACGCTGGGGCAGACGAGTCAGAGCAACAGGCAACACGAGGCTGCCATTTTAAATGAGTCAGGTACACATGTTTGACACAATTACTTCATAAATTCTCAGCTCTTTTATTATCTACATACTTTATATTTAGGGCCATTTTCTATTAAATCACAGGATGGAGGAGGCACAAATGAGTTAAATGAGAAGGGTTGTGATACCGTTGTTCTGTGCGAATTTATTCATGTTTATTATTTGGGTTTTTTTTTTTGTATTTTGGTTAATTTTCTGCTTTTTCTAACTGGTTTTCTCATGTCTTATTTTTACTTCCTGTTTTTCTGCCCTGCCCTCACTGTTTCCACCTGTTAACTGCTTTCACCTGCATCTTATTCCTCACCTGTTTACCATCTTCTGATCGTGCAGCCCTCTTTGTGCCCGGGATTTTGGGCTAATTGCTGGCTCTGTGTTTTTGGACTCTTCATTTTGGAAAGGTTTTCTTTGGTTTCATCCTTTTGTTCACTCATCATGCATCTGGGTCCTCTAAGTGCGAGTCCTAAGTATTATCACTACTTATAAAATATCTGGTGTTTGTTTTTTTGCACCCAATACTTAAATATGCTCAAACAGACATTTCCACTCGTAATGATGAATCTAAAAAGACATTTAATGCCAGACTTTCTGCTCTAATTGAAACTCTTTTGCATCATAATATCTATTTTGCATAATCACCTCACATTTCACCCTTCCTTTCAATTACCAATGGCTGTATAATCCCTGCCAATCACCCTCCTCAAACTGATAATCTGTGTTACATCTCATCATCCCCTCTGCTTTGCTCCCTACCATCACTTCATTTCCACCCTCCTCTCCGGCCTTTTCTGTGTTTCGATCTCGTGCTTCGCAGGTTTCCACTCTCTGGCTCTCTCTTCAGAGGATTCGCGAGGTGCTCTTCCTCTTTGTTTATCTGCTGGTGTCGAGCATCTGGGACTCATATTTCCTGTAGTATTCACCTTGCTGACTCCCAAAGCTCTACTGCTGTGTTTTCATACAGTTTCTTGTGCCTTCAGTCATCGTGGGCTCAGCAGGAGAGAAGAAATAAACTGCAGGCAACTGAAGGCCTGCATCGTTTTTCCTGTGAAGGATTTTTCTAATGTGTAGCTGGAGAATTGGTGGGATGTACTATATGAGTGCTGTACCTGCAAACTAATTACATTTGCTTAAAAAGTCTCCATAGTTTCCAGCATCCAGCTAAACAGGCTTTGATAACTTGGCATCAAATAGAAGACGTATTAACTCTTAAACTGAATGTTTATTGTTGTATTTATTACATCTAATACTCAGTCATTTCATATGACACCCTTCTCCTTGCAGAGGGAGCTCATTTTGGCCTGTGTTTTCATGCTGTTTGGAGAGAAAGAAGACACTTGTGCTTTATTGGTATAAGTTGAACATACAGTATTACTCAAATGGCTACCTGTGGCAGAGTGAAAGGTGGCTCGTAATGGCCTGTTGTGTGGAGACTAAAGGTGTCTTGCTGTACGTGCTGTATCCTTTCAGCTAAGTGAACTTCCAGGGCTGAAAAATGAATTCAGTGCTGTGCCAAAAAAAAGAGCTTGAGGCCGGCCCTAAAGGCGAGTCGGTCCCCTCAGACTCCCATGTTGAAATGTTTGACCTCTGTGCTGTGTTTGTGCCTTTTGGAACATTTTTGAAGAAATTATCTGACTAAAATATGACCTGTGATGTGTTACAGTCTGTACAATAAGTCTGTGCATCGGTCCTGGTGAGTGAAACTCTATTTTATTTGTATGTTATGTAACACTAATAGAGAAATCTGTGCTTGTGTGTCCCACCCACACGGTTTATGAATGTGTCACACGGTAGATGTAATTTCCGAATATTTCCCTGTTTTTATTAGTAAACTTTGTTTTGATGTTGTTTACATGCTTTGATTTTGAAAATCTCCCCAGTTAAGGCAATGAGGCACACCTGCCCCAAAATCCTCTTTTTTAGAAAACAATTTAAGAAGCGAACTCAGTATACGCCCACTGTATTACTGTGATGTTTGACCTTGAAATGCCTCCTGGCATGTGTGTGTGCAGTTACTCTGAGGCATTATTGAATGTGAACTCAATTTCAGTGGCCACATAAAAATTGCATCCCCAGTCAAATGTGATTTTTATATATTTATATATTTTTTTAAAGCAAAGTTTATAGCTTTGCCCCAAAATAAGATTTTTAAAAGCTTTTTCCCCCTGAAGGTTTCACTCTGTGATGCCAGCAGCGTCTGGCAGGCGAGCCGCCTCGTTTGTCTGCGCTGGAAGGGGAAAAGTTTCAACTCTAACTTTATTTTGGGATCTTTTGTCTTCGGGTGACATGAATCCCAGATGCATAGCAAAGCTGGAATAACACTATTTTAAGTTTTCTGCTTTAAAGGATGCTAATGATGCTCCCATGGCAGTTTTAAAGAGGTTAAATCAGCCAGTTTTGCACAACAAAAGATAATGGGGCGATCAATACGAGAGAAGACATTCTTGAGCATCATCAGTCGTTATTTTATAGCAAGAGTTCATCTATAAGACTGTTTGGGGGCCAGTCTGTCCGTGCTTCCACAGTAAATGCTGCATTCTGACCGGAGAGGAAAAAAGGTCAGGAAAGAAAATACGCCATCATAAAAACAAAATGTCAACATTTAAGAGACTAAATGAAGTGCAGAGTCACACTAATGATCCCACAATGCAGCTGTTACGTAAAGTGGATGTCACACTCCTTCTGAGGAGACCCAGCACGCAGACAGAGGAAAAGGCAGGCAGGTGGAAAATGAGATAAAAACCATAATAAAGCCTCAAGTGCTGCATGCATGCAGGTTAGTCCAAAAAACATTAATTAATACAATAAAAATCCCACATCCGGGAATCTAATGAGAAACAAAACGGACTCTGGAATGAGAAAGAGGAGAGAAGTGAGAGACTGGGAGAGAGAAGACAGCAGGAATTACACATATTTATTAAATAGTTTAAGCAGTTCTTCACTAGCTATACAAAGTATTATTGTATATATGTTGTTAGACATTACAGTACTTTTACGTGGAGCTAAGTCCATCTTTTAACTACAGTCTGTTCTTCACTAAAGCTGCTTGGTGTCACGGTTTCAGTGACAAGTGCTCCTCAGTTTAATAAAAATACACTTTCAATCCTTCCTTTCTGCTTTCCTTTCCTTCCTTCCTTCCTTCCTTCCTTCCTTCCTTCCTTCCTTCCTTCCTTCCCGTGTGTGTGTGAGAAAAACACTAATTAATGCAAACAGCAACAATGAATTAGATTAAACACATTTAAACTGAAGAATTAAATCCAGGATGAATCCAGGCAAACTGAGGACTGTAAAGCATAAATATGCTAATTCTATAATACATTGTGTTTCCAGGTGACACAACAATACACCTTCGTTTGTCCCGTACATGCTGCTGAACCTGGAGGCTGCTGCGGCTCTCCACAGAGGAACGGTGAGATGGATCTAATGTACAGTGTAATGCTTGGCCTGAGGAGTACACGGGGAAGCTGCTGTGTCCTATTTGCAGGGATGTCGAGCCCATTTTGAAGAGCACCTCATTCAGCCTGCCCTGTGGGATCTTAGCCACAGGCTGAAATACAGTGCAATCCATCTGATTTTCATCAGACACAGTAATGGCCTCTCTGTTGTGTCTGCATGATGCTGAAGTCTCACATCTACTTTATCACCTTTTAAGATTGGATGTCAGGAAACGCTGTACATGTTATCATTTTATCATATTTTGTTGCCATCAGATGGTTGCACACAGCAGAAAGCTGCAGATTCTTCTGGTGTGTGTGTGTGTGTGTGTGCGTGTGTGTGTGTACGCTTTATAATGTTATTTCCTGCTCACTCTTCCCAATGTGGCATCAAATCTACTGGTACTGCTCTCAGGGTGCCTCGATCTATTTCACAGAGTTACACTGAGCCGTGAAACTGCAGAAAACTTAATCAGTTTGACGTAACTAAAATAAAGCTCTTGGAAAGTTTTGTGAAAATTAATGCTTCAAGGGTATTAAAATGTAGGAACCACATCTGTCTGATGCCTGTGGTGTTATCCGGCCTTCAGGGTAAAACTTCTGGAAACCACTTAAAGCACAAAGCAAACATCTGATGAAGCTGTAACATAACAAGAAGAGACTCAAATAATAAAAAGGCAGACTGATACCCCTCTCATATCAGCATGCCAAACTCCCAGCTGCACATTTAATTTTGCATAAATACTGGAAGCACCGCGGGAGGACATCCAGCCTGGACCCCCAAGAGTCTTATTGACGAACTCCTGGCAAGAAAGGGAATAAATGTATTTCTAAAAATGGCAAGCAGCTCCTTTAAAGTCAGTTATGGCTATCAATATTTTGATTCTCTTTAGTGAGAAATTGAATTTGTCTTGAATATTGATTATTTTATTTCCTTTTGTTGTGCAAAAACAGTCCAATAATCTTTAAAGGGGCTTTAAGTGGCTCTTTAGCCACCAGGGGGCAGAATAACAGCAAGAAGGGAAACTGAAACTAAAAATGACCGTGAGCATTCTTCCTTCTTTCCTTGTGTCCTTTATTTCATCTTTCCTTCTGTCTCTCTCTCTCTCCTTCCTTCCTTCCTTTGTTTCTTCTCTATTTATTCTTGTTGTCTTCTTCCTTTCTTTTCCCCTTCTTTCATTATTTCCTTTCTTCCTATCCTTTCTTCCTTCCTTCTATATGTTCTCTTCCTTTCCTGCCAACTTCCATCCTCCTTCAGGATAAAGACAAGGAAAAAAGAAGGAAAGAAGGGTTCTTTCCTTCTTTTTCCTTGTCTTTATCCTTCCCTCTCTACACCTTTATCCTTCCCTCTCTACACCCTTCCTTCTACATTCCTTTCCTCCTTGTTTTTTCTTTCTTCCTGTCTTCTCATATCTGCATTCTTCACTAAACCCATCCTTTCATCCTGTCTTCTTTCTTTCATTCCTCTTTATGTCCTTCCTTCTTTATTATACCCTTACTTCGTTCTTTTTTTCTTCTCACCTTATTTTCTTTCTCTATTTGTATCTGTCCTTCCCTCCTTTCTCTCTCCCCTCGTCCTTTCTAGTCAACTACACTGTGTTTGTATGTGTTGCATGTGTTGCATCTTTAGGGGTGTGTGCGTGTGCGTGCACATCAGTTTTATTGTTTTTAGAGTGTGACGGCGTGAAGTCAGCCACCCTGGACACACTCGAGTGAACTGGCGGGGAGTTTCATTATGCTGTGGAATAACGATCGCACCGTGATTAACTTGATTAGATTTCATGAATATTTGAAAGGCAAACTAAATTGCTGATTAAATATTTACTGGTGGTTTCCTCTCTGACAGACTGGAAGATCATATCACATCTCCCAAATGGCCTACTGTACGGCTTCAGCGATACACTTCAGCGACATATAGCTGTCTGCTAATCAGAGACGTGGTTGTTCATTTAACTGAAGTTTATTTTTAGGTTTGCAGCTGCTACCTATTGTATCCAGTCTGTATGTATGAAGGAGGACTGTGATTGAAATTTTTAAAGGGTTTAAAAATGATTTAATTCTTTTGTATTTCAGTTTTTCGTCTTTCTTCCCCTGCACTCTTCATTCAGCTTGACAGCAGTCACCCACAGCATTAAAACCATCTGAGTAATTTGGTGAACATCTCATCTCATCTATCTGAGGATGTTCACACTGGATCCTTTGGGTGTGGGGCCTCTGTGGATCAGGCTTGTTCTGGTGGTCAGACTGGAGGCCTAGTGTTGGGCACTTGGGCTGTTCCTGAGTAGTATCTTTAATTACTGTGGTGGTGGTCCTGCTGTTGGAGAGAGCCGCTGTAATGAATTCTTGATTTGATCTTCTGGTACCTCCAGGTGCTGACATTCAGGCTTGTCATCATTGGAGACAATCTCAATGCAGAGCGATCCCATATCTCCACAGTCCGGGACCAAACTTTATCCTCCAAAATGACAATGCTCGTCCCCACAGAGCGGGTTTATCAGAGATTTGGGAGTGGAGAGGATGGAATGGCCTGCCTGCAGTCCTGACCTCAACCCAACTGAACATTTGTGGGATCAGCTTGTGTGTGGTTTGTGCCAGAGTGACCAACACAACCACACTGGCTGACCTGTGTCAAATCCTGGTTGAAGAATAGGATGCCATCCCACAGCAGTGTGTGACCATGAGGAGGCGGTGCCAGGCTGTTGTACATGTGTGTGGTTCTTCCGCATGCTGCCACGGCCCCTGCTTGTTAAATAGTTAATAGTTAAATCCAATCCAGTCAATTTAAACAGTACAATTTTTTTTATTATGATTAAGCTGTAGGATAATTAAAGGTGACTCTTCTGATCTTCATAAGGAATCATCCTAAGTAGTGTTTCAGTCACTGTGGCCATGGTCATGGATACATTAGGTGGACATAATAAAAATGAATGTTTCTGAGAAAACACTCTAGGTTTATTGTAAGGAAAAAAACTAGCTGATGATAGCTTATTGCAGAAACATCTCCATTCTGGATGCAGACAGATTTAATGGATTTTAAAGTGACTCCAAACAAACTTAGCACACACCTCAGTTCAGTGGATAAGTTTGGAGTGCTAAACGGGGTAATTGGCTGCAGTTGTCATGCTTCTGTTTTTTACAGCTGGAATTGAATCTGCTAATCAGGAAAACTACCGCAGAGAAGTGAGTGCTTTAGAGTGAGCTTATTTATTTGTCCCGGTGGCGGTTTGGACCGCTGCACATTCATCTGAAGGAAGAACAAAAACACAGCACAGTCAGTGAAGCATCTTAAAGAAAAGAACAGGATTTGTGCTCATCAAGTAGAATATCACCGAGTAACACTGTTTTTTTTTTTTAATGTATTTATTACAGTTGCAGTGCTCACTGATCAACAGAAAAAAAGGACCTTTAAAGCCTCAGTGTCGTCTGCAGCGTCTGGTCTGTTATTTAAAAGGGCTGCATTAAAAATATGGTAAATTATGTAACTATAATACAACATTAACATCAATACAGACTCATAGAAAATGCAACTACCAGTCTAACGTGACATAATTAAATGCTCCCATCATGCATCATGATGAGTTGACCTGGATAAGCACCTCACAGCTGCTTTACAGGAAACGTGGAGCACAGGCGGCGCCAAGTGGCAGCAAGAGGAAACTGAGTTTCTCTGCGACGCTCTTAGGAATAACAGCATCAAGAATGCAGATTAACATAAATACGTATATGAATACATCTGAATATAAAAACATCTGTTCCAGCTGTTGCCTTTTGTGTCTCGGGTGTGATTTTTATTTCATGATCTAATAATACTAAAGCACGACACCTCAAACAGCTGGACAGAAGAGGGGAGAGATGTTCAAATCAAGACAAATCACTCAGATGTGGTCTAACGGTTGCATTTTTATGTTTTTTTTAATACACTTTATATATCTTATTAAACAGCCACTTTAAATTCACTTACACAAATTCACTTACAGCTGTACAGCTTCTACAGTACTGTGCAAAAGTCTTGAGCCACCTCATTTTAAAAAAATATTTTGCAAAGGAAAATGGGAAAAACTGAGTTTGGATAATTCTGACCAGCTTGACAATCAATATTTGGTATGACTGCCTTTGTTCTTCAGCACAGCCTGAACTCTCTGAGGCAGCTTTCTGTCATTTCTTTAAGTCGTCTTCAGCTCTCCAGCTTTTTGAAGGACATCCAAAGCTCTTCTTTGGATGTTTGCTGCTTTTTGTTCTGTTCTCTGTCAAGATGATCCAGCGCTGTTTCAATAATGTTGAGGTTCAGGCTCTGGGGAGGCTGATCCGTGACTGATAGAGTTCCATTATATGTTTTCCTGTCCAGGTATGTTTTTATTGCAGTGTGTTTGGGATCATTGTCATATTGAAAAATGAAGCTGTTACCAATCAGAGGTATTGCATAGTGGATCAAAACCTGATGTTTTCTGACTTCTGTGCTCACAATTCCACCAATTTTGGCAAGATCGGCAACACTGATACCTGTTTTACACATATGTGACGACATTCACTGTTGTGCGTCTCTCCTGACGTGATTGAGAATTTGAACCAAAAATTTCAGGTTAGGGTTCATCCCTCCATCAAACCTGTTTACACTGATTTTCAGTCCAGTTCTTGTGTAATGTGGCAAATCTCAGCCTTTTCTCCCTGTTTCCCTTCCTTAAAAATGGCTTCCTGACAGCCGCCCTTCCATTGAGACCATTTCTGATGAGGCTTCAGTGAACAGCAGATGGATCAACTGAAGGTCCAGATGCATCTCTCAGGACCTGTGTCAGGTCTTCGCTGGATTTTTTTCCCCTATTTCTTGACTTTCTGATATTGTTCATCTGCTGCAGATGTTTTTTAGGCCTTCTTCTTTTGTTTTCCACTTGTCAGTTATGCTTGCATGATTTATAGGTCACATTCCTCTGAAAATGGTCAGGTCGTACAATAATACAGAGAAAAGCCAACAATAAGACGACTCCCTATGAGCACGCACTTGGCAACAGTGGGAAGGAAAAACTCCATCTGTGGAGTAACATTAAAAATCCAGTGAGAGCATCAGCAGACAGTAAAGCAGCAAATATTTCCTATAAGATATTTTAAAAATTTATCACAACCAAAGATAAAGAAAAGTGAAATACTCGGTTAATGAAGGCTCAATGATTTAAAATAAACTTTTTTAAAATGGCTTTTGTGACTTTAATATATTTCAAAATCTAGAGTTTATTTGTTTTTTCAGATGTGTAATCATTTAATCTATAAAATGAAACCGTAGATCAAATTCTATTTAGACTCAAAGCTGAGCTTGAGCTTGGTTGAATTTAAGCGACAGCTCTCACAGAAATTAATTTATCCCGTATCGCTCCTCACAGACATTTTGATAAGATATCTTCCAATGAGCAGCTGGTGCGTAAAACGGAGTTGATTAAAATGATCTTAATTACACCCCTCCCTCCCCCAATAAATAAATAAATTAATTAATAAAGTCACCCTGCTTTTAATGGTACATTTCATGAAATCACTCTAACAAAGGTAACAGTAGTTTGTAGTTTGTAACTTTGTACTCACAAATAAATAAATAAGACTTCATTTACACTAATTTATATATAAAAAAGAAAAAAACACTACAGTCAGTGGTGGAAAGCAGCTTTATTGATTTACTGATTTACTCCAGTACACACAAGCAGCTGTCTGTGGGCCTGAAAAATGATGCAACCTGATAAAAACTACAGTTCCTCACTCGAGCCAAACTGAGTCAGTCTTCGTGGACACCCACGTTAAAATATCCAGATTTACACAAGAAATAAACATCCTTACACCCTGCTGCAAAGACCTCGCTTTGGCTCTATTGCTAATTTACCCCTTAGAAAGGATTTTTTTCCCGCTCTTTTTAATGTGCTGCAGTGGTTTGTCTCTTGTTTCTTTTAAACAAACAAGAATAGATATGGAGCCTGCTTTGCTCCTGATGAAATAGTAGCATGGAGGGCAGGTGATGAATGGAGAGAGGGTTTTTTTTACATGAAAGATCCTAAAGATCTTCACACCAGCCAGCAGCGGTTTACTGATCAGGAGTCCTCTGGTCTAACCAACCTGAAAATACTTTCTTCACACCTGTTCTGATGCAGGTATCAGATGATCTCTTTGACTCATTTGTTGACATTTTTAATTGTTACAAATCTATCCAGTAATTGTGCTGCCTCGACCACACTTACTCAGACAACAGAACTGATGCACTGTGCAGAGAAATAATGAAGATTGTGCACACTGAAACAGGACTTGAGGAATGCAGATGACCGTGTTTTATCTAATAAAACCAAACAGCTAACAGCACCAAGCTTCTGATTGGCTGAGCTTGGTAGAATTACGGCTGAAGGGAGAGTTTGATGAAAAAAACATGCAAACTGGCCAATTGCAGTGTGCCCAGTTATTTAAGTGCCCCACCCTTTCACAGATCTGCCAGGTTATAGATGGCTGTAACTGCCAAGGGGTTCAGTGTGAGAACTGATAAGCTTCAGGCGCTTTAGTGAACAAGCATGGAAAGCTTTGGGATTAAAGTACAAACTCTGCTGAAGAAAATTGGAACAACCTTGAGTATTCTGGGACTGAGAGGAGAAATGAAGAAAGAAGTTCAGCTGGACCGAGAAACCTTCTCTTGTTCAATTTGTTTGTATCTACTGAAGGATCCGGTGGCTATTCCCTGTGGACACAGCTACTGCATGAACTGTATTAAAGGCTTCTGGGATGTAGAGGAGAAGAGAATCTGCAGCTGCCCTCAGTGCAGACAGACCTTCACACCGAGGCCTGTCCTGGTGAAAAACACCATGTTAGCAGATTTGGTGGAGGAGCTGATGAAGACTGGACTCCAAGCTGCTCCTGCTGATCACTGCTATGCTGGACCTGAAGATGTGGCCTGTGATGTCTGCACTGGGATGAAGGTGAAAGCTGTGAAGTCTTGCATGGTATGTTTAGTCTCTTACTGTGAGAAACACCTTCAACCTCATTATGATGTGGCTCTATTAAAGAAACACAAGCTGGTGGAGCCCTCCAAGAAGCTCCAGGAGAACATCTGCTCTCGTCATGATGAGGTGATGAAGATGTTCTGCCGTACTGATCAG
>JASGAU010375280.1:0-25596 GCA_030220045.1 Australoheros facetus | reverse complement strand
AACTTCTCTGTTTCAGAGCATCTTATCTTGAGGACCGGCCACCGAACGTACAATTAGAACATCGCCAACGTCACCATGTTCTGTCATTAATCTGGACAAGCTTTCTCTGTACTGATTAAATTAGAACATCAGGAAGAAGATGTGCTCATGACTGAGAGGAATCTGGGTCATGAAAAAACCAGCTTGAACGAGACTGAGTGACGAAGGTCAACTCATAGCACCCAGAGATTGTTTATGCTTTGGTTAGACAGGAACACGGGCTCAGAGAGAGAGAGAGAGCACACTCTTACTCTGAGTCCCCGCATGGCCATGTGTGTAATTTTTCTGATTCTTTAATACATTAAATGTCTTACTTTTTTAATTAAAGTGTTTCAGGTGTCTTCCTTCATAAAAAACCTGGTTACCGGTCATGATCCTCCCTTTAGGATGAGAGGCTGTCATCCAATCCAATCCAGAAAAACTGTGAAGCAAAGTACTTGGTGAGAACACTCGACACCTTTGACACACAGAGTCGTAGTGAGACTCCAAATTGAGGCAAATCATTGGTTTGTGATAAATCTCCCAGTTGGTGACAGACGTGTCTTGGTTATGACTGTAGTGTGATCGGGGTTTGCATGAGCTGAATTGTTTGATGGAAGCAGCAGGCCTGCTGCAGACGGCAAAAATGGATGGAGCTGGGATTTCCTGCAAAAGGGAGCCTGAGCATCAACCAACTGAAGCATCTGGGGTCTCAGTTGCATAAGTTGGAGGTAAATAACACACCACAGCGTGCAGCTCTGGAGACAGAGAAGGAATGTAGTGTTTGAGCCAAACTGGAGGCCTTTAAGTATGTGGAAAAGTGAAGCAGAGAAGGAAAGACAGGAAACAAGAACCTCTGACACATCCAGCGTTAATGAAAGGTCTGAAGTCTTGACTGCATCAACTAATACTGATACACTTTATCCCTGTCTTTCCGAGGAACTGAGGGGACTCGACCTGGAGTCCGTGCCTCCTGCTTCCTCGCCCTACGTCACCCAACGTTCAACTGTAATGAGCCAGCAGCGGGCTCGCCAGACACTGGCTGCTGTTAGGCGCAACAAGGAACCTCCTGTAACATCTGAAGTTCCTGCTGCAACCACATGGTTGGAGTGACCGGCACTGAAGGACTAATGTTGGTGTTTAGACCCTGGTCAGAGGTCAGAGGCAGACGTGGCAGAGGTGATGAAACAGCCCACGTGACAACCTGACCCGATGGGAGACTGAAATGCTGCAGTTTGTCACTGAGTACAGACCTGCAATGACTGAAGTGAGACGCCTGATGAACCCGTCTCTGGGTGATGATTATCACAAAATCCAGAGCGTGTTCACCCCAAACAGAAGGATGCCTCGATTGGATCACATGAACGCAGGATTCCGAAGAGGAGCGACTGCATCTATTGACCTTGTGAAGGATAAGTTCCCTCTGAGACTGAATTTATCAGCCATCACCTTCATCAAACCAGAGTTGTGTGGTGCTCTTTGTAATGCCTGATGTCAGCCTGTGATCTGCACAGTGGCCTCACAAGACCCGACCCCATGGGCAGAGAGCCTTTGCAACCTCATGAAGTGCATCTCAAAGAACATTTTCTGAGCAGAATGAGACCTGAAATGGTTAAAAAATCCTGCATAACTTGGACGACCTGTCCACTCGTGGACGTCCTCCAGCACACTGAACATGTGGAGGAGGGGCTGCTCCACAGAGTTGAACAGAAGACAGAGCAAGCAGAGAAAACTGGAAGATGCACAATTGTCCATGGTCAGTGCCTATGTAAAGACAAATCCCTGGCCAGACCGACAGGGGTCGGTCAGGGGTCGAGGCCGAGCCAGATTCAACCCAGCCTGGGACAGCTCCACAGCCTGCGACGGTGTGGGCAACAAAATAACTACTGCAGCAGAGGGGGTGAGGCCGGGCTCCGGGATCGCCTCTCTTCTTCAGAAACAAGAGTGGCACACACACAATCACATGCTACAGCACTGCCTCGATTTTACCATGTATGCTAATGCTGTGGGACATAAGCTGACCATCCTGTAATATTCTTGGTAGATTCTGGTGGTACAAACTCAGTTTTAAGAATGGATGCCTTACTTTAGCGTGCAAAGAAAAGTGGTAGAACACCCCTTACAGTGGGATTGAGTTGGGTCCCAATCTGAGATGTGATGTGAACTAGATGATCAGAAGGTTAAACACTCCTGTGAATCTGATGGGATGATTAACCATAGTCCATAATCTCCCGTGATCTAGTCACATTTGTAGACACTGTCCAGCAGTAGGAGACTACATGCAGGAACAATCATTACACTGCACGTTACACATGAATGTAGGACCAGATAGAGACTATGAGGGACAATGGTTCAATAAGATGGAGCAAGAAAAGTTGGTTTTGGAACATCTATATAGAACAGAGAACGCTGCTGCTGTGTCTGTGTCTGCACCCCTGCACAGGCAAAGCTCTTTTGTGGCTCTGCACGTCACCCTTGCTCTGAAAATCTGTACAGTACACTTATTCTCCATTCCTCAGGCATCCTCTTATTCTCCAAGATTTATTAAACAGTCTGCTCAAAAACTCCACTGCCCTCTCTCCTAGACATTTCCACACCCCCCACAGGTATGCTATCTGGACTAACTACATTTCCACTCTTCATAGCTTCATCCTGTCTCCTCTCTCTTTCATTTTCTACATTCATTAGCACCTCAAATATTCCTTCCAGCATTTCAACACACTTTCTTCACTTGATAGCACGTGTCCTTCTCTATCCTTAATAACCTGCTGCATCTCATTCCCAGCACTATAAGCCTATGCCACCTCTCTCTTTGCTGTATGCCTAAAGCCTTTCTCAACGCCTTCCTGAATTCCGTGCAACCTTCTTCGTTTTTCAACTGCCTTCACTTGCTTCCTCCTCTTAATGTCCAAAGCCATCCTACAGACTACCATCTGAAGCATCCAATGCTCCTGGTCTTGCTTCCCTTCCACCTGGTCTACTGCACACACAATAAATCTACCTTCCTTCTCTCCATCGTTTCAGCCAGCTCTCTCTCTTTTACCCTACATTTAGAGTTCCTACTCTCACCTCCACACTTTTGCCTTTCCTGCTGTCTCGCTGCCTCCTAAACTCACCTTCCCCCTCTCCCCTCCCCTTTGGCCAACAGCACCAGAGAAGGTCATTGTTAACCCGGGCCCTGACCGATCCGGTATGGAAATCTCATTCTTTATGATCCATATGTTTGATTTGGTCAAGATTTTAAACTGGATGCCATTCCTGATGCAACTCTCCCCATTTACTCAGGCTTGAAACCAGCATTAGGAGTGTGGCACCCCTGTAGTTGGTTTGTGTGTACACAGTTGAAATAACAGGTGAAAGATCCTTTACACAGGTAATGCCAGGTACCTACTATACTACTTGAACCTTCACAATAAAAAAAACATCAACATTGCAAGTCTTTGGCACAAGCCACATCCCATTTTCCATATTACTGTTCTTTGTCACTAGCACTTTTACTTGTTACCTCTACAAGGAGGTTATGTTTTTGGTAGTGATTGCATGTCATTCTGTCTGTAAACACGATAGCTCAAAAACCTTTGAATTAATTCTTTTGTGGGTGTGTGTGTGAGGTCATGTTAACAATTCATTATACAGCTACCAAGGTCTTTGAAGTCAACTTCATGATTTATTGGTCCTAAATTGATAAAAAGCCTTATAACTTAGAAATTAGGATTCTTACAAGTATGGTGTGTATTGTCAACATATAGAAAGTACTGACTACTCCTTCAAGGCCATTAGACTGATCTGAAGGTCAAAATGTTAATAATTCTATACAGAGCTATTTAAAACTGTGTTTCTTACTGCTGTTATTTATATTGGGAATAATATCTGGAGATTCTAAATATCACGTTACTTTATGCCTCTGATCACTCCTTCAAGGTCAAATAAGGTCAAACTTTCATAAAATGCCTTAGCTTTAAAATTCTACTGCCTTTGTATTGGCGGCATTTAGGAAATTGTATTGGCATATGGGGATTCTAAATGTCACACTATAGTTGCATCCAAATATCATGTTACATTTGACCTTTGACCTCACTTTTACATTTCACATCTGCCTTTCTTTCAAGTTGACCCAAAAATGCATCTTTAAAGAATGTAGGAGAAAGAGAACGAGTTGCCTAATGAGTTAGAAATATACTAGTTATTCATGTCCAGTTATTTACAAATCAATCTCTATTATCCATTACCTACTCCTACATACCACATATATACAAAATACTTCTCCCTTAAAAGGAAATACGGCCCAGAGAGTGTGCTTTTTTTTTTTTTTTATCTTGTGATGTGTTTACATGTTACGAGTCTTTTTAGACTCTTACACCTTGTCTACTTTTTGTAGATGACTATCAATAAAACACCATCATTGGAATATTTACTTTCACCACAGGTGGAAGTTTGCTGTTGGTGGAACACTGCTAGAAAAAATAAAGATGCACCAAATGACAGCCCAGGATACGGTATTGGCTGATTTTCAGCATTCTCGGTGGACTGGTGACAGCCCCTTAACGTCCCATATGTCTGGTTACAAGCCAGTCAAACCCGCAACACACGGACAATCGTGCAGGCAGATAGCTGTGCGCACACTCACAGCCGCATGTTAGCAATTGTTAGTTAGTGTGGAAGCTTTTCACACAAAGATCACCAAAGTGAACCACCACGAAAAATGTTCATAACAAACCTCAAGAGACACTTAAATCATGCTGAACATGGACATTTTAAATAAGCTAAAAAAGTGGCCAAAACTAAAGCTACCAGGAGCTCAGAGCCAGCCACAAGACAGCAGCCACGGTATGATCGAAAGATCAAAGCGGTTATGAGGGCAAGTATCAGCCGGTCACACAAAAAAATTGGAATTTTGAATCAGCCAAGAAATTGTTAATTGGTGCAAATCGTCTAGAAAAAAAAGTCAAGATGAAGGTGCCTTGGTGCTTGAATTTTAAGTCTATGTTCTTTCTAAAGACCATTCTAAACCAAAAACAATTTGTAGCTAGGACTCAACCAGGACTCGGTCCTGAGTCAAGTCTCAGTGGACAGCAGTCACATGTAAACAGTCTCTGCAACACTAGAACTGAGTGTATTGACTCATACCTTTTTTTTCCACCTCCTTCTGTAGCTCCTCAGAGGCTGAAAGACACAAGTAGCAGGTCAGGGATCACCATACATGTTTAAAATTATTATTATTATTATATTATTCTCATCGGCATCATCATCAGCACAGTGTATGACAAGTGCAGACAAGTGATGAATTAAAGGAAAAAGTTGAACCCTTGTTTTCATGATTTGGGTCCACATGTCCCCTCAGGAGGAAAGCTCATTACAAATCTGTGTGTTCACCTTTATTTCATAGTGAAACACTTCTATCCTGAGAGAAGTGGTCTCTTCCAGATTGCCTATGCCCTCCTCCACAGTGAGGGCTCACTAAATGGTTTGATGAGAATGAAAATGATGTGAATCATGTGCCATAACTTGCTGCTGCCGTGGCTGCCTGTCTCTAGAAACCTTTTGTTGGTTTTTCCTTTGTCACTTGTCTGTTGCCTTTTTCAGTCTAAATGTTTCGGGAAACTTTCATGTTGAATGAAAACAATGCAGTACTTAGATTTGAAAAAGTGTAAAGTGGGCTATTATTCTTACTGTTGGGGTTGCCATGGGTGACCAGGAACTCCAGCATCTTATTCATAGCACCCATGAAGAAGATGAGCCTCAACTGTGTCATCGCCATGGTGATAAGACTCCACAGGAATATGGGCGAGCACACAGAATGACAGAGTGGCACTGAGGCTGAAGGAGAGAGAGAGAGAATGTGTGGAAGTAGCCTTTAGCTGAGCACATACAATCCTCACGTACTTCAACAAATAGTTTCAGTTCACTGGAGTTCAGGTCCATGGAACAACAGTTTATTTTGGTTTTCATAGTAGTTTGCAGTGCACAAAACTCTTCAAAGCCTGCAAAACGTCAGAGGTGAATGGAGGAAACTCCTAATGTACACTGAAGCAGTATGCCTATTCACCAGCAGCAGTGGAAGTGGGGCGGCTGTGGCTCAGGAGGCAGAGTTGGCTGTATACAAATTAAAAGGTCGGTGGTTGACTTCCTGGCTCCTTCAGTGTACATGCTGAGTTATCCTTGAGCAAGACACTGAACACTGAGCTGCCCTCTGATGCATCCATCAGTGTGTGTGTGTGTGTGTGTGTGTGTGTGTGTGTGTGTGTGTGTGTGTGTGTGTGTGTGTGAGAGAGAGAGAGCAAGGTGCTTAGTTATGGAAAAAACGAAATGCATTCTTAGTTTAGTCTTGAGTTATGTTCTTGGTTATAGTTTATTTGTACTTAATTAAACTTATTTTACTTCCCCTGTGCTCTCCATGCCAACTCTGCACTTTTGTGTTCCTGTGTCTGTTTCATCCCTCTGTCTTCTAGTCCCTTGTCTCTTGTGCTTTGTATTTGGTTTTACTTCCCCGTGTTTCGGTTTGCCGGTTCCTGTGTTGTGTCGAGTCTGTGTTTCCGTGTTTACTCACCTTCTGTTTCATTTTGCCTTTGATTTCAGTTTTGCTTCCCATATCTCATCAGTTGATTCAGTTCACCCGTTCTCCCCTGCTGTCTCAACTCTCCCTCATTACATCATGTGTGTATATATGTGTCCTCATCTTTGGCTCCTCTCATGCAGTGTGTTTCCTAGCTCTGTGGTTTCCCCATGTTTCCCCAAAGGAAACATGGACAACTGGAAACTGGCTCCCAGTTTGTATTTTGAATGTTTTCCCTGAGAGAACCAGCAACGACAGCTGAGTATTTCTGAGTTTAGTCCTGCCTTCCGCATCTTCACTGGGGTCCTATTCCTGCCTGCCACACAGCCAGTCCATGAAAATTTGGATATTATCAATGGTTCCGAGATAAATGCTGTCAAAATTCTGCATCATAGTGTCCAGTAGCGTGTTTTTACACGTGGGCTGTATTCCAAGAAGCATGTTCAGCAAACTCTCAGTTTCAAAATGAACTGAGATCGGCAACTCTGAGTTTCCTGTTCCAGAACAGCTGATGAGAGATAGTTCAGTATATATAAATATATAAAATATATATAAATATATTTAAATATAAAAAATAAATATAAAAAATCCATTTTAATCCAGTGGACACAGGAATCTGAACACATGTGAATGTGACTGTGATATTTACCCTGAAAACAGGAGGGAAGAAAAAAGACATTTTAATCAGCTCAGTCCACTCATTCATCATCATAGACAGAATAAAAGTTTATTTTAATGTCTGCTGTCATCATTTACCCAACTTGAATTGTCATTAGATGAAGCTGAATCCTGATTTTACATTTGATTTTTTAAGATCTAAATATTCAGCTGCAGCCTGACGGACAAACTGGAGGAGACAGAAACGGGAGACGCTGTCGCGGTCCTCTGCCCAGTGTTTTGTGTTTTACTGTGTTCTCGAGTCCTGCATTCTGAGTCCAACCCCACCTGCCACGCAGCACCCCATGACAGACAGGTATATCACCCATGTTGCTGATCTCAGTCGATCAACTCTGAGTATGTTTTGAAACGCAGAGTTTGGTGAGCATGCTTCCTGGAATAGGGCCCTGGTCACTTTCATCATCTGTTGTTTGTTGCTGGCTGGGATCCAGTCCGTGACCTGGTAACAGACTGTTATTACCTTATTACATGAAATGCAAAGAACCTGAATCAGGGACTTATTTTCTATTAAAATACTGAAGAAATCAAAGCTATAAAAAAGCCGTGTGGATTTTTGCACCAGCCTCACAAACTGAATCATAATGACACCACAGACTCTGCATGGCTGTTTCCCAGGTTCAAGTACCTGACACACATCAGCATGAACTGGCTCACGAACAAGAACTCAATGGTATTATGGACGTTGATTTATTCGAGATTCAAGGCAATACTTAATCATTTTGGAGGGTGAGGGGCATTTATGGTACCCCCAAAATACAAATGTTCTCTCTTGGAGCTCATCCGAAATCATCTGAGTTGGGTATTAGGTTAGGAGAATGCAGTACTGATGCAGTACTTTACCATTGAGCTTCTTGGTAAAATAGCCCTCACAGATGTGTTTTGGCTCATTGTCTTGTTGAAACCAAACGACAGTCTCACTAATATTAAACCAGAAGCAATGGCTGCAGGGTGTTGGGGTAGCCATGCTGGTTAAGGGATGCTTTCATTTATTGATAGTGTCAGCAGCAAGGTCCACTTAACCAGTAAATCTAAAGCCAAACAAAGAAACAAACAAATACCTTGGGCTGTGCTTTGGGAGTCTGCGTGTACAGCTTCTGGCAGCTTGGATCCCACTGTGTCTTCCATAACGGTCACATGGGTGATATACCTGTCCCCAGTCATCCTGTCTTCCATCACAGTCCCACTCATCCTCACCCTTTTACTGTTGAGAGAAGAAACATTAATTGGCTAGTAAATCTCACTCAATGGTAATGTAGTGGGAAGAGCGGTAAATTTACAATTTGAACTATCTCAAAGATATTTAAACCTTAAGCCTTTTGGAGGTACTAATAAAAAGTGCACAGCATCAGTAACAACATTACTGAAGTGCACCACATGGGAAAGGTCCAGCATTAAATGTGTTCAGTTACTCTCATGACAGTTGACTTGTTAGATGTGACGTCAGTGGAAAATATGGATGTTTGTCAGTTTTCTATACTGTGTGTTTTGCTTATGTCTCATCGTTGTAAGGTTTTGTTGGCTTCTCACTAAACTCTACGTTCTGCTCCTCCATCCTGCAGTCTGGCTTTTGTGTATTAGTTGTTGCATAATCTCTCACCTTTTTGGATCTGGGAATCCATAAAAGTATGATCACTCCACTGCGAAGGAATGATCATACGGATCACAGCTGCCTCAGAGGATCACAAAATCATCACTACGTCCTTCAAAAACAATCCAATGTCTGACACATTTTATGGGACTATGGTATCGATCACCCTGTTCTGTTAAAACTAACGTGTATCTGATGTCTTCAGGTGCAGGGAAAGATTCAGCTGGCCAGTTCAGGAGGCAGTTTAGGAAGACAACGCAGGCCATACCGGACCAAACCCACATGATGACTCGGAAGGACACGCCAAGATCATAAATCACCTGGAGAGCAGGAGGAAGAAGAAGGTTTGGGAGTAAAACAGACCAGAATGAAGGGAGAGAATGAAGGGTAGAGATGAATAAAAGAAAGGTAAAAATAAGTGCAAATCATGTTGCAAAGTTGACCTTTATGGACTGTTTTAGGTTTTCCTCAGCCTCTCCTCTCTATCATCAGCTTTTTTCTCACTGTCTTCCTACAGTTTCAGTTACAGTAAGCAATACCTTTCAGCTTTCAGCAACTACATGCATTTTCCCCACTTAGTGCATTCTAGAATATAGTTTTATGGTATATCACAATCTGTCATTCAACACAAGGTGTGTGTGTGTGTGTCTGTACCTTGACACCAGGGAAGGTGACAGCTGAAGAAGCGTAGGAGCCAATCATCAGGGAGAGTATGGTCGATCTGACATTCCCGAACATGTTTGGCAGCTAGATGAGAGAGAGAACGATTAACAGAGAAGAATGATCGGATGGTAAAAAAAAAAACCCGACACAAACATTCATGTAAATGTATGAATTAGCTGTGTTTCTGTCCAAGGGAAAACCTTAACAGCTTTCAACATTTTATGTAGTTATTCAAATACATTTTTAATAACTAACCAGCAGGTGGTGCTGCTCTGCAGCAAGCACAATTTGGGCCAGAGACAGACCTTACTTTCTGAGATTTAATGAAGAGCCTTTTCCAAAAACACAAAACTCCAGGGAGCAGAACAGGAAGACTTAATCCTAACAATCTTTAGACAAACAAGGAGCAGAAACACACATACCACTGACGACACAACAAAGAACCGACGAAAATACAGACAATAACACACAAGGCCCATGGAGAGCAGAGTGGAAACAGCTGGAACTCACAGTAACGAAACCGGAAGAAGCAAAACTGAACACACTGCACACAATAAAATTCAATTGAATTGAATTAAATTTTATTTATATAGCACCAAATCACAACAGTCGCCTCAAGGTGCTTTATATTGTAAGGTAGAGACCCTACAATAATACACAGAGAAGACAAGACAAGACACTACCAAAATAAGACAGGAAGTGGAAAACACAGAGACAAAGACTAAGACACATGAACTTGAAACAAAGACCGGAAATAAACAAACACGGAGAAGAAGGCACTCCGAAGAACATAGTAGTCAAATAAGAGTAAGCAATGACCAAGAACATAATCCAGATAACTAACATGCCAATCCAGGAAAACACCACAAAAAGGCTCCTAACTGAGAACCACACACACACACACACACACACACACACACACACACACACACACACACACACACACACACACACACACACAGTGTGATATGGAGGTGTGTGCATACTCAAACAGAGACGTTACATTTTGTGTGTTTCAGAGGATTTTGCTCTAACTATAGACACATGGAACACTGCCAGTCATGCAACTCATTGCATGTGACTCGGTTCACACAGTAGGCGTTAATGCTCAGTTGAAACTGTGCACTGATATCACTTCCATATGATTTAAAGGTTTGCTTGAACACATTTAACACATAATTTTTCTGAATTTGTTCAAACACAACTCAGCTGCAGGTACTTGGGTGTTCACCAAAGGACCTCACCTGGGCAACAACACTTCCAGTCTGGTTAGGAAGGCACACCAGCGCCTCTACTTCCTCAGGAGGCTCAGAAGCTCAGTCCCCTCTTTATTCTACAGATGTGTGGTGGAGAGCATCCTGGGCTCCTGCATCACTGTGTAGCACAGAAGCTGCTCTGCAGCAGAGAAGAAAGCTCTGCAGAGGGTGGTGAAGGCTGCACAGAGGACAGTTGGAGTCAGCTTCTCCACCACCATGGACATTTACACCTCCAGATGCAGGAAAAGGGCCACCTGCATCCTGAAGGAGCCCACACACCCAGAGCACACACTCTTTGTTCCACTCCCCTCGGGCAGGAGGCTGAGGAGCATCAAGATCAGAAACATCAGACTGAGGAACAGCTTCTTCCCTGAAGAAGTATGCCTCTGATGGGGCTGTGTAGCTGCACTGCTCTTGCACAACTCTGCACACACTAATGCTGCTGTCATTTGCACAAGTTACTGCTGTGGCACCACAGGTCTCTACCATCACTCCACATCCTAAACTGTTAATTCCATATTTATTTTTATATTATTTACTTTGGAAGTTACATGTATACACTGTAAAATCCAATTAGTTATCATTACTTAAAAAAGCATGTAAACCGGTTGCACTTTGTATTTTAAGTTGTACTAACTAGTGCTTCCTTTGTAGAGTACACTTATCCATGAGTTTAAGCAACTAATCTGGGAGCCTATCCCAGCTGACATAGGGCGAGAGGCAGGGTACACCCTGTACAGGTCGCCAGCCTGTCGCAGGGCTAACATAGAGAGCCAAACAACCATTCATACCTACGGGCAATTTAGAGTAGCCAATTAACCTAACCCCAGTAAGTGCATGTCTTTGGGAGGAAACTCACACAGACACGGGGAGAACATGAAAACTCCACACAGAGAGGGGCCTGGGCCAAGGTGGAATCAAACCCAGGCCTTCTAGATGTTATTCTAACTGTGAGGCAGCAGTGCTAGCCACTGCACCACCAGTCTGTGGGCTGGATTGTTCAGTTGCTGAACGGGAGAGACTAAACTGCGCATGCTCACTTCTTTGAATGTGAAGTGGGAGTGACGCTGGCTACTTATACGTTGCTAGTGAGCTTAACTCTAAATTAAGTAATGTTCACTCTAAACACTAAATATTTGCACTTTTAAGTAAATGTTACTTCATAAATACAAGTTATGAGAGCATATTTTTGATTACCTAGTAAAGTTAACTAATAAGTTAGGATAGCTATTGGATTTTACAGTGTACATGTGTGTATGCTTACATCTGTGTGTGTAAGGTATGCATACATGTATATGTATATATAGATATTTTTTCTTTATATTATTGTTACTTAGATTTATTTTTCTTTAAATTAAATGGGTATCACTGGGACCTGAGGACAGAATTTTGTTCCTATTTTGTTGCCAATGTGACATGAATTACAATAAAGAATCCTTGAATTTTATTTTTGCCATTCAAAATCAATGGAGAAAGATTCAAATCCTCTTCAAACCCACCCTACTTTGAGATGCAACTACTTTAACATAGTTTGAGGTAGAGAAAAAATTCAAACTTTAAACAGGTCCCAAGACCTCGAACTATTCAGCTGTTACTCGCTTTGTTGATATCTTTTATAGTTTCCAAACTGTGGCAGTTTAAGTTTTAGGAACTTTTCAGACAGTTTCTGAAATTTGTATTGGAAGCTTTTACAGTGGTGACATCATCACCCACTGAAGACTTTCAGCTCTTTTACTTTTTATCTTTTTCATCTCTTTTAATTCCCACAAATTTTGCTTTACCCACACAATTCATACTTCAGACTGAAGCTATGGTTGTGCTCTTTAAGAAAATGTCCTTTCCAAAACTCTGTCATTTACAGAATTTAAACTAGGAGCCTCAGAGTGTCAGGTGTACACTCTGATCTCATTTACTCCAATGATGACTTTTCTCCTCTCTTTGGAGCAAAAACCAAAAGGGAGGCAATTTTTTAAACTGACATTTCTCGGTCAATTGTAGTGATATAGACATAAAAAAAAAATCATGTCCCACTCCAGTAAGATCTCCTTGTGTTCACAGTCCCAATACCTTGAACCATTCAGGTATTAGTTGTTTTGCTGATGTCTTTTATGGTTTTCAGGTCTACTTCATTTTGATGTGTTTCATCTCCAAGTTTTGCCTAATTTTTTTTAACAGCATCAGCAAATCAAGTTCAATGTACTTTGTTGAGAATTTCACTTCCCCACTTCTAAATTCAGATAAAACTGAAGTTCTTGTACTTGTACAAACCTACTTACTCTGGATGGCATTACTTTGGCCTCCAGTAACACTGTGAGGAATCTTGGAGTAATTTTTGACCAGGATACGTCCTTCAATGCACATATTACACGAATATCTTGTCAAGTGGGAGCAGAACATGTGGTGTGTGAAAAGGCGAGGACCCAGTTGCAGGACTCAGAGGCAGGCGGTTTATTATGGCTGAACATAAACGTAAAAGTCAGGGGGACAGAAACTAGGAAATCTAAACTGGGCAATAATAACTAGGGCACACCGGCGACACAGGGACAGACACTGCCACGTATGACGATTAGACTCCAACGAGAGACAAGGGGAAGACTGAGACAATATATACACAGAGGGATAACTGGAAACAGGCGACAGGTGAGGAGCACAGCTGGACACAATCACAGAAACGAGACAAAGAAATGAAACTAAACACAACACACCTGGAATAGGAGACTGGCAAAACAGAACAGAAAGTGTAATGAGGAAACAGAGACACAGACCACACACACAACATGGGTAGATAGACACACTGAGGAAATAGATAGATACAGGAAACTCCACACAGAGGGGGGGACACTACGGGACAGAACAGAGGAAGAACTCAAGTCAAAACCCACTGGGAACTAAAAAATACATAAAGAGAACAATTTGAACCATAAAAACTAATTCAAAAGTCCCTTCAAAAGAAAAAAACTAGGTTGCAGACCTAGACACATGTCATGGTCCCAGGTCTGCTTTTTTGCATTTGTGCAATATTTTTAAAATTTGAAACAATTTTAACCCTAAACACATCCACTTCTTTCTAGACCTTAACCTTAACTAATCTAACATAACATTAAACCAAGACTGACTACAAATGTTTACTGATTTACACAAAAACTCACTTTCTATGCACAAAATCTTTTTGCACACAGATTTATGTCTTTGCAATATATTTAATACACAAACACATACACGCACCTACGCATAGCCACTAAACTAAAATGTCAAGTTCAGTACATTTTAGGTCTGCAAGAGAGAGACAGACTGAGAGAGACAGACTGAGAGTGAGGGACTGAGAGGGCGTGGGGCTGTCAGGGCGGTGGGAGGGTGTGTTCACCACCCAGGTTTGTGATTGGGTGAAAGGCTGCTGCAAAATTTAGAACAAGTGGAAATGCATGAACTGTTTTAACACACACACACACACACACACACACACACACACACACACACACACACACACACACACACACACACACACACACACACACACACACACACACTGGCTCCGGGGGTCGTTGTTGTGGCCTCTCACCCTATTTATCTAATACGTTTCATGACAAATGCACACACACAAACAACAGAGCAAGAGTATGTGTTTGTTGTTTGTTGTATTCTTCTGTTTGTTGTTTTTTGTTTCTTTTTTTGTATTGTATTTTATTACAGATGCAGCAGTTGGTCAATATTGGCTTCATTTTTCCAACCTGAAAGTTACATCTATGTGTTAAAGTGTCTATGATGCTGTAAATCAACAGCTTTGCATTCATCACTCTCTTTACTCACACAGATGATAGAGCATCTGCTTTACTGCAGGCATGGCACCTGTCTGTCAATCTCTCACGCCACAATCCCCTCACTTATGAACAAGACCCAGAGATATAAGTGGCACACATCAAAATCGAATTTAAAAAAAAAGAAGTAATTTCTGCTTGTCTCCAAAATATAGAATTGTGGTTAGGATCTATGGCTTGGGTTTTGACCAATGACAACTTACCACCCAGAGGTTTAAAATGCTGAAAAGGCACCAACACCACAAGAGGTCCAATTCAGGAACTGGAATTAGTGAGGCCTAGCAGAAAGCTACTGGCTCCAGCTGTGTTGGCACACTTGGCAATCAAAATAGCAGTGCCCATAAAATTATATTCAAATGGAAAAGTTCTAAAAATAAAATCCACCCACTGTACTGTTATCATGAATGGGGAAATTGCAAAAAATCAGTGTGTGTGTGTGTGTGTGTGTGTGAGAGTGGGAATCGTACTGTGAGTGAAGTGAAGGTCAGGCATATTCCTCCAAAACCATTGAAGGAGACAGCCAAGAAGATGAGGACAGACAGGACTGATGGAGTAAATGAAAAATATCTTCAGCTACAAAAGACTTTGTCCCTTTTTTCTACTTTCCATCACCAGGAGAATTTTGTGAAGACTGGTTTCACATATCACAGTGAGGCAGGAGTGGTTGGAAGAATGGTGAAAACTACAAACATAACAGGCTGTCTATCTCTGTGGCAGTATCTGGATTGGATCCAAGCATGTGTGTGTGTGCTGACTGAAGGTTTGATGTGTTGCCTCACCGTCAGGGTCGTATGCAGCTGCTGCTATCATGGCGCAGGAGGCTGCGAAACATGAGCTGAAATATATAAAGACACAGACGTCTAAGTACATCATATTTCACTCTTTCTTTGCTGCATAAATCTGGCCCGCTTTGACTCAGCTCAGCCCAACATTTACTGTAAACTCACATCCAGACTGCAGTGATACACTAACACTAACAATACGATTCACTGAAGGTTTAAAGTATCTTTTAGTTGTTAATTTAGCATAAACCCAGCTCACCTTGTCTTCTGCATATGGCCACATGCATTCTTAAAAAAAACATCCCACCTCTCATTAGTATCAACACAGTTCTAACAATGCTGCTGTTAATAATCGGAACATATTTCAAGACATCCACTTTGTGAAAAAAGGCCCATCAGATCAGAAACAGACAGAAATGAGGAGCATCTTCCCCCCACCTGCTCCATCATGGAGTGGCCACAGTGGATCATCTGCCTCCATCTCACCCTATTCCTAGCATCCTTTTCTGTCACACCGACTCTCTGCATCTCCTCCATCACTACTCTGAGTTTATCTTTTCCTCCTTTTTGGCAGCTTCATCTTCAGCATCGTCAAGTCAACTTTATAAATAAAGCAAAATCAATGCCATTGGCCAAAGTGCTGTGCACAAGTAAGAGCAAACAGGTTTAAAATACATATAAAAACAAAACAAAAAGCAAAACATTAAAAAAAAAACCCTCCTCTGCACATGCCCAAACCATCTCTGTTCATGGAGTAGATCATAGTTCATGGAGACTCCTGTATGACCTCATCTGTCAACCTGTCCATCACCACTGCAAACATGAGGGGACTCAGAGCCGATCCCATACTTCTATGCCACTCCTGACTTCCTCAGTTCCTAACTGTGGTACTAAGAGAGTACCACAATTCCTCCATTACTACCCTATTATATGCATTCTCTAGATCCAAAACTGTGATGTGTTGGAAATCAGATTTAGAACAAATGGCCAACAGACGGTCGTACCTGCCAATGAGTCTCAGTGGTCGTGGCCCGTATTTGTCCATCAAGATACCCAGGGGTAACGTGGCTGCACTCAGGAGGAAGGATCCGATGGTGAAGCCAAGATTCAACATCTCCTCCTGCTCCACACAACTCTGCCAATCACTGCTCTGCATGGAAGTCATGTTGTTGTCAGCAGTCTCATTTTCTGGGACAGGTCATAGAGGACCAGATCAGAAAGCTTTGTGCAGATCAAGATGATGGAAGTAAAGGCCCCTAGAATCTGCTTTAGCTGCCAAAAGCACCTTCAGCCACAGTATCATCATTTCTGCGAAGGTTAGAAACTCTACGATTGTTCAAAAGGACGTTAGTGCTAAAGCAAAAGAAGTGCTCGTGGATCCTGGACTTAGAGGTTCAGGTATTTGGTATCAGACAAGCCTGCTTGTGGATGAGTACTGCACTGCAGTCTAACCAATACAACAGTGAAACTGGAAGTCTTATTAAGTATAACAATTTCACATGAACCCAAAGCCTATAAGCTGAGTGGGCTACTTTAAAATAAATTGGGGTCCAAATGTCTGTGCCCACATAGAAAGTCTGACATTTGCACTATGGGGCAGCATAAAAACAGAAACAGACTGATGATGACTCTGACCATGTTACTTCTGTGTTTAGGTTAGATATTTAGCATAATCACAGAATTGGTAATTCATTTTTCAAAAAATGCAGTCAAATTATGAATGCAAACCCTTTTTGTTAGTAAAGTGCAGCTTTAAAACAAACAGATTCATGTGGCTGAGGGGATTTTACAGTTCCAGCAGATGTGACTGTATGTGTGGTGGTCTCACCAGTGCAAAGATGAGAGTAGAAGCCTTCCTTCTTCAGCATGATGAGTAGCGAAGCCCAGCCCAGCAGAACAGCAGAGAAGAGCAGGTTCTCTATGATGGCTGTGACGGCCATCCACCACCTCCTCCTGTATGCCTGTGACAAGCTGGGAGCCATGACAACTGGAGATCTGAGGAAAACGTTGGTCAACCAAACAGCATGAGATGTGACTTGTTTCCGTTCTGTTTTTCATTTCTCATACACGGCACATATTTCATTTAAAATCGTTCAGTCCCAGGCCGAGGTTCTGTCCCAGCAAAGTGTCCCTAAACTATGCACTGAACTCCTCCCTGACCTTCTCGTGTTAGTCCCACTCTGTCAGGTCAGGGCTTCAGTTCAATTTCTCTGGGCAAACAAATCAATAACTGGAAACCAGGAGTGCAGTTCTCTACATACACTGCTCAAAAAAATTTCGGGAACTTTTTAAAAAGACATCAGATTGCAATAGGGAAAAAAAATCCTACTGGATATCTACACTGATACGAACTGGGTAACGTGTTAGGAATGAATGGCTGCCACATCGTTTGATGGAAATGAAAATTATCAACCTGCAGAAGGTTGAATTCAGAGACATCCCGAAAATCAAAGGGAAAAAAAAGATTCAGCAGGCTAATCCATTCTGCCGAAATTTCATTGCAGCAACTCAACATGGTACTCAGTAGTGTGTGTGGTGTCCTGGTGTATATTCTTCCAGATCTGGGCCAGAGCATCACTGAGCTCCTGGACAGTCTGAGGTGCAACCTGGCAGCGTCAGATAGACTGAAACATGATGTCCCAGAGGCGTTCTAATGAATTTAGATCAGGTGAGCAAAGGGCCAGGTAATGGCATCAATTGCATCATCCTCCAGGAACTGTCTGCACACATGAGGCCGAGCATTGTCATGCACCAGGAGGAACCCAGGACACACTGCACAAGCATGGATGGTGGATCCAAGGATTTCATCCATATACCCTGATGCTGTCAGGGTGTTGTTGCCTAGCTCGTAGAGGTCTGTGCGACCCTCCATGATATCTGTGGAGGATCACACAGACCTGGACCTCCCTAGACCATCACTGGCCCACCGCCAAATCAGTCACGCTGGGAGACACAGCAAACCTTCTGCAATGGCACGTATTGATGTGCCATCCTGGAGGAGCAGGACTACCTGACCCCTGTAGGGTTCAGATATTGCCTCATGCTAGCAGTAGTGACACTGACTCTAGCCAAATGCAAAAATGTAAAAGATTAGGAGGGGAAAAAATGTCAGTGGCCTCCACCTTAGTTTAGCTTAACCGACTTGATGCTGATTTAAAAGTGTTCCTTTAATTTTTTGAGCAGTATATTAACCTGATATAGTCTTCATTAAAGGTATCCGGTGGAGTTCTTGTAGTGCATGATGCACAGCTGAAAATAATCCTTATTTGTGTTATGCTGGGCCTTAGTGTGCCTTCAGAGTTCATCCTGTCTGAAACATAAATACATAAAAGCCTGACCTTCATGTCACCCACTGATTGGTGAAGTCATGTCTGTGAAGCCCTGAGCTTGAGTGTTTTTTGCCATCTTAACATTTTGAACTTAACTGTGAACTCAATCACTTAAAACAAATCTTTTTTTTAATCATCCACAGACTCCTGAGCTTGGCTCACAGGTATTACTCGTACATACACTGGGAACATTATTTGAAAATTTGGCCATGGTTAATATGAACATCCATCAGTTTAACAAACTGATTCTTTACTTTGTTTGTTTTGTTCATTTTTATCGGTCTGAGCCTTATTTACGTGATACCATCAGAGAAGTTTCGAAAACTGCTTTGTGTGTGTGTGTGTGTGTGTGTGTGTGTGTGTTTGAGAGCGAGGGCGAGAAGAGTGCTGCTATATTTATTATTTTAAAAAAGCAGGTGGAGCTCTGCCTTATATGATGTCAGCGTGTGAGTCGTCATGAAAGGAACCAGTTAGGGACGGGATTGGAAGATGAGACCACAGAGGGAGGAGGTTTACCTCATATGACCTGTAGCAGGAGCTATCACGTGTCATTCACTGATTTCATCACCTCACATGACATTACACTGACCTACGTTAATTTCTGGTGACTGGACCCAACATTAATATTAATCCTAACAACAGTCTTAAGTTTGTGAATATTTCAGCGTGTAATTAAGATCTGTGTGATGTGAGTCCCCGTCTGTGCACTTTTAGAGAGCAGTGAGTGGAAGCCTGTGCCTGTATAAGGTACATGTTTGCACACAGGGAGTCCTGCAGGCCACGGAAATAGCAGCTCTCCCTCCTCGCTCAGCACACAAAGCTTCTGTGAACCTCTCAGACTGTGTATATAACGTGTCGCAGAATCAAACTCTAAAACTGTCCAGTGTTTTAGGACAAGCACATTAGTGACTAAAAACAAAAAGTAAACAACCAACAACAACAAGGAAAAAATGGCCAAAGTTTCAAACAGTAAGGTCAGTGTACATGTACTCCCTTCAAAAGGTTCAGGCCGCAGATTCTAAACACTGTTTCAGATAACCTGAATATGGGTCTGGCTGCTGCTCAAACCTTCTTTTTGGGAAGAGAGAAGAGCTAAAACAGCATGTTTCAGACAGAGAATGAAGGACCAGTGTGTGAATTAGTAACTCAAAGATACTTTAGGGTGCAAGAATTAAACGTATTTAGCTGCAGATGAGCAGAAATGAGCCTTGGTCCTCTTTAAATGAACCAGGCCCAACTCTGCTCAGCTTCTGAGGTCAGACAGCTAAGGAATGGTGGCTCAGTGCTCGGCACTGCTGCTGCACGCCAAGAAGGTTCCTGGTTTGAATCCTTTCTGTGTGGAGTTTGCAGAGTCCGCCTGTGCCTGTTTGGTACTCCAGCTTGTACACAGAATAGAGTGCTGTATGAACGCATGGTTAAAATTATACTTAGAGCCTGAAGAACCTTAAGTGTTAAGATTAGACAGGCATTATATAATCGCCATGAAGTGTGGGAAATGAATGAATAATTAGCTACTAACCAACATTTACTGTGTCACCCATGAAGTTTCCACTCAACATTATGTTTTCAGTGTGTTTCTTTAAATGCTGTTTGACTGTTTTAGCTCACCAAGACTATTTCAAAAATGTTAGTCTGTTCTAACGCGTTCATTTTGCTCTCTGGGGAAAAAAGATGAATATTTGTGAATGAACATGACTGCTGCTCAAGTTGCTACAAGGGCCCAGACCCCACACACAAACACAACTGCACATTACACATGGCAGCATGAGGAGAACACACACCTCACAATGACTTACTTTATAAGCAGCTCTCCACCTGAAGTTGATCTGTTTTATACAGTGAGGATTCAAATACTTCTTCACTGCTGCTTCTGCTCCCAGCAGGAAAATGTTCAAACTTCCTTCTGCCTTTTTGTGCAGTGTGATATTCTTCCCTCTGTGTCAGCTGGATTTGGTGGGACATGTGCACTCACACGGACTCTTTCTCTCTCTATAAATGGAGCTCAAGTCCCGTCCACCCTCCTCCCTGACCTTCTCACAGGACACGCTGTTGGTCTTGTGCAGTTAGCTCAGACATTATTTGTGGTTTGATCTGAATGAAAGAACATAAAGGTTGCTTTCTGTCAGCTGACCTAAGTTTTCCAGTTTTGGTGAATTTCTTACTTGTTAAACGGGATTTCAAATTTGAGCATTCTCCCCCTGACAGCAGCATGTGACACACTGTACTGGTAGCTTGCTCACTGGCCCCATCTCATGGCGAACTATAATTCTGTTGAAATCTGAGAGGGACCCTTCCACTGAAGGAGAGCGCCAACAGTAATGTGAAGCATTTGCAGCAGTCCTTGATCTTTTCCTTTTAGTGGCATTACAGTGTCCATATGTTTGTAACCCCCTCTGACAGGTTCACTGACACAGCTTACAGTGTATGAAGGTGCTCCAGCAAGAGACAGGAAGCCGAAGATATCACGAGCCAGATTATCGTGATCCCAGGGTATTTATGGATTTGAGTTTAGAATTCTGAGGGAACACATTTAAGCTTTGTTTTTGATATTTTTCCTCTGATTTCTTTATTATTCTAAAAGTGAGCTTTATTTCTTGTGATAATGTGTTGTGTGAAGTGTGTGTGAAGAGCGAGACAGGGAGCCATCTGTCATGGTTTATCAGTGATGTAGAAAACTACAGGCAGAAAGCATCTGATTAATTTTTCAGATTGACAATGACCCCAAACACACTGCCAAAGCATCCCTGCACAGAAAAACACACAATGGAACACCATCAGTCATGGATTGGCCCGCTCAGAACCCGGACCTCAACATTACCAAAGCAGTGTGGGATCATCCTGACAGAGAACGGAACCAAAGGCAGCAACATCCAAAGAGCTTTGAAAGACCTTCAAGAAGCCTGGAGAACTGTTCCTGAAGCCTGCTGCAAGAAATGACAGGAAGCTGCAAAACGAGTGAAAAGCAGTCAGAAAAGACGAGAAGGGAATAAATGTGAGTGGCTCCAGCTGTAAAAGCATTCCTGTTTTGGGGGTTATCTCATTGTTGCCCCTCTTGTGCACCAAAAGCAGCTGAAACTGATTAACAACCCCCTCTGCTGCTTAAAGGACCAGATCAGTACCCCAGAAATGGAACTGACTTGATGCCGAACGCTGATTAAAACGTGTTCCTTTAATTTTTGGAAGTGGCTTCATGGAGCATTTAAAAAAAACAAAACAACCAAAATCTATCTTTAAAAGGATCTGATGTGTGAAGCTAAAATTTCAGTGAGAGAGAAAGAGAAGAATACCAATATTAACAAAGAACAGACTAAACAAAGTTGAAGCAAAGTTTTTTAAGAGCTGGACTGTCATTGGTCTGGACCATCTGCAGAATAAACAATACAAATAAAAATAAGAAGCACATCTGCCTCATTCAGGATTCCTTTTCATAAAGAACAACGGGAGCAATTACAGTTTTAGTCTTTTAAAATCAGTTTTTGGCCTATTGTGAGAAAAACTACAAACTGAAATAATAAGAACACACACACAAAAAAAAGTGTTTGCAAATAAATAACAATGAGCCGCGGTGATGAACACCTCAAACAGGTTCCTGCCCTCCTCCTTCACAGGAACAGAAAAATAGGTTCTACTGTCAATAACACGACAAATGGAACAAAGTCATAAAATTACAAGAATAAAGTTGAAAAAAAAAAGAAAAATATAATTATGTGAAAAACTCGTTAAGAGTTTGGGCTAGCAACATGTTTTTGGGACACTGGACTGAGTTCATTTTTTTGTCCATCCATTTTCTTCTGCTCATCTGGGGCCAATAAGAAGAGAGAGTCCATCCAACGGGTTTTGGTTCACATAAAATTTCATGTCAAAATATTAGGTCTTCCCCTTCAGTAATGACACTCCTCATGAGGGCTGCATGTGTTACACAACAACAGTTAATAAAACTTAAATGAAAAAAGAAATTCCTTCATGGAATCACTGGACACAAACACAAACACTCATTCACTGTCACATTTGCTGTCTGTCCAGTGGGACTGTGTCATTTCAAATCTGTGTTTACTGAAATCCTCCATGTGATGTCATTTCAGTCCACTGACACAGAGACAGCTTCTGTGGGGCAGGAAGGAAGTACAGAACTGAAAAAGAAAGCCACTTGGTGTACTGGGCAGGGCTTTAAATCCCAAACATCCAGAACCAAATCGATCCAAACTAACCCTAACCCTGAACATAGTATCAATATAATCAGCATTCCTTAACTAATCAAACAGACTCGTCTCGTTCATCCAGCTGTGAAGAGCTTATTCTCGCTTCAGTCTGCCTTCAGGATGAGCCGGCGAGCGCCTCGTCAACTTCAGCAACAATCAACAGGAAAGACAACAGCTGTACGTCTATCAGAATAAAGGTTTGAGATGCCAGAAGAGACTTTACTGATGCAGGTTTAGCCACGTGACACTCTTAAATCTGTGTACCCTCCTCAGGGAATGTGTCCCACTTTAACCTCCGGCTGCAGGAATATGATGCGTCTCTACAGGATGGACTTTAAATTTTTAACGCAAGAAATGTGTGACGTGCATTGACATGCATTCTGAAATTGTGCCAACACTGCTCACAGGCCAAGAGCTTGATTTTGTTTCATGTGAGGAAGTCCTGACAGCAGTGCAGCTTAAAGACTATAACAGCAGCCAGCTGAGTGATTCTGCTGTACCCACAGGTAGGAGCACATATTATTACTACTTGAATTACAGTGTGGATGGAAAGCCTGGCTGTGTTTCTAATCCACTTGTTTCCTCATAAAAATGCTGTGGAGCATTGTACCATCAGTACATCATCAGCATGCCATTATAGTAAAGGGGCACACACACACACACACACACACACAGGAAGAGGGTAGCAGCACTGTAGTGGCCAGAGACCAGGTCAGTGAAACCTACAGCAAAGGCAGGCAAAATAAGGGAATATCGATGGATACTTAAACAAAAAATTGTCTCAACTTTGAGGAACTACCAACAGGAGGAAAACACACGTCTGACTGACCTATAAACTTGAATGGGTGACCCAGGCAAACAGAGCCCGACAGCCGGTCCACTACAGACCAACAGATGCCCCTCTCTCACTCTAAACTACACAAATGCAACAAACCTCAAACACAAATATGCCTTTCTATATTCAAGTATGTGAATGAATAAATCATATCGAAACATACACAAGTCAATCAGAAATCAATAGCACTCTTTGGAAGAAAAAAAAAGACAGAACTCACTAATGAAACCACTGATGGGCTGTGTTACATTTTACACTGAGTTTGTTACTAGGTCTGATTTGGCAACAAGTCAGAAAGCTGATGTAGGTGTCAGTACAGTGTAGGTAGCAGTGATATTTAAGGGAAATGTGAACTAAAAGCAAAGCAGCTACATTTATCACCTTTATTAATATTAATCATATTAAACTGCCTCACACTTTCTTTTCTGCTGATTGTCTGTTGGTGAAATGTTTCTCTCCTCATCCTTCACGTCCTTGTTTTATCTCATAAAAATATTTATCTTTGCTTATGCCTCATTTCCCTGTCTCACCACGCCTCACCCAATACTCAATTTTCTTTTTTCTCTTCTTTCAGTGTGTTCTGCTGTTCTCCTGCAGCCCACCAATATTCCCCTGTTACTCCCAGAAGATGTTGGTGATGTCAGAGTCCAGACTGAAGATCCAGATCACCAGCGGCGCAGAGATCAGTATGAATGACCAGGACATGCCCTTTACTGACTGACGCAGCTTTGTCACCACAGCACCGACCAATCCCATGCTGGCCCTTGCCCTCTGCAGCTCCTCTTCCTCTTCTAAAGTCTTTTTGAGTTCAACAAAGAAGGGGGAACATTAGACCAGAGATGATTTATTTCACTGTGAAATAATCTGCTGAGACGACTTTTTCTAACCTGGATGTGGCTTCCTGGCTCAATATAGTTGCGGGCCAGGAACTTGAGGGCCTCGTCCATCAAGATAACAGGAAGGGACATCTTCAGCACCACCACCCACTGAGTCCAGGACAGCGGGCGTATCTGAAATATCACCTAAGGACACAAGCAATCAATGGTTCAGGTTAACAGTTCTGTCTGCTCACCTCCCATCATGAAAAATAACTGAACGTCCAGTACTTTAGCAATAAGAATGCCTATGATGACATAGTGCTCACAAACAGCGAAAGCATGCTTCTTACCGGCAGTGGGTCTACATATAAAATGAGGAAGTGCAGTGCCATGGACAAACAGATGGCCCCCACCAGCCACGGGTTTGACCAGGGGGGCATTTTTAGCAGGGACTGGTTCTCTGAAAGACTGGACAGTACAAGAAACAAAAGTATTTTTAACCATTTACTCTGCCACTAATGTCTCTCAGCCGAGTCTGCAAACACACAGCTGCAGTTTTACACCACAAGCTCAATAACAGTCCCCTCTGCATTTCATACTGACTCATGAATGTGCTGCTCATGTGTTTATTGTTTGGTGGCTCACCTGTTCAAGGCGTTGCACATCTCAATGGTGACCAGCACAGACAGAGCCATAGTCATTGGATAAGGAGACTCAAAGACTGAACACTGCACACCAGCAAACTCAGCATGGCCTTCACTGCACTGCAGATAATGGGACTGTGGTGGGAAAAAAGGTGAGAATAACATTACTATAAACTCTGTGTCACTTTTTTCATGACATTTAATTTCACCTGGTTCTTTAATGTAATAGGAAGTATTAAAAACCTCCTGTGTAGAAAAACACTGGAAATCTTTGTACTTTTTCCTATCTATTAAAACATTGTGCACTAATAAACAGATATACCTACAGTGGTGTGAAAAAGTGTTTGCCCCCTTCCTCATTTCCTGTTTTTTTGCATGTTTGTCACACTTACGTGTTTCGGAACATCAAACCAATTTA
>JASGAU010375274.1:0-10959 GCA_030220045.1 Australoheros facetus | reverse complement strand
AGATTAGGAAAGGCTAATCCACCGCGGTGTGGTGATTTTCTCTAAACACAAACGCTAAACTGGGAAAAACACTTTACCCTGCATGACATTAAAATGCTTATCTTTGCTTGGAGATCTGGGTGACTGGTTTGCAGATGTTGTTTAAGATTTGTCCTGTTTTTACCCGAGATAGTCGCCCCACATGGTTTACACATCGTTTTGTTTGTCACGGCATCAATGGCCAAATGTGTCCATACATCGGCTCCTCTCTTTCTCTCTGCTGACATTGTTTACATAACTTAGTTCTATTGGAAGGAACGACAAATCACAGGCTAGTTTGGTCTTCCCGGGTTTAGAGCAACTTTGTGCAACTGTGCGTTTGATTGGATGTTTTCCTAACTTGTCCTGCCCTGTCACCCCTGGGAGGGGTGGACCCAAATGCAGGACTCAATGCAGACTTAACTAAAATTGCTTTTTTCTGAAACTCAAAAAATACAAAAACTCAAAATCTCAACCAAGGCAAAAAACAAACCGGAAGCCTGGGAGAAGGCAAAAAAACAAAACACACAGCTAAGAGGGAAATACTGGGGAAGACAATGACGACGACGCAACCTAACACTGAAAACTTGACAAAGGGAACATACACAAAAGCAACAAGGGAAACTAAACAGCATACTCAAACAACAATATAACTATAACTATAAGAAACACTAAGAAACATAACCTGAAAAGTACAACAAAAGTAAGCTACACAAAAGAAAACTCAAAACACTGGGCCACGGCCCAGGATCATGGCAATTTCGTCCCCGCCAAGCATTTTCGTATCATTTTCATTCGTTGACCAAAGTGTCAATTAATTTCGTTATCGTTTTTTACCATTTTTAGGTAGTTTTCATTTAGTTATCGTCTCGTTATCGTCATGAAAAAAAGGGCCAGACAAAGAGTGATTCCAAAGACCCCTATGGAAGAGTCACCAAGGGCACTGTTTACCCTGCCTGGGATACAGCCTCACCCTGGAGCCACGCCTGGGGAGGGAACTTGAGGAAGAGTGTCTGGTAGCCAGATGCAGCCTGAAGAGGAGACACGGGCCCACCCTTCTGTAGGCCCACAATCCGCAGGAGGCAGCGCAGGGGTCGGGTGGAATGATGTTCCCTAGCTATCAAGACTGGCTATTGGGACATGGAATGTCACCTCTCTGGTGGGGAAGGAGCCTGAGCTAGTGCATGAGGTTGAGAGAAAGGGCCTATATATAGTCGGGCTCACCTCAGTGCATGGCCTGGGCTCTGGAACTAGTCCCCTGGAGAGGGGCTGGACTCTATTCCAGTCTGCAGTTGTCTTCAGTGAGAGCTGGCGAGCTGGGGTGGGTATTCTTGTATCCCCTCAGCTTGCTGCCTATACGTTGGTGTTCTCACCGGTGGACGAAAGGGTTGCTTCCCTACGTGTTTGGGCCAGGGAATGGGCCCTGACTGTTGTTTGAGCTTATACGCCGAATGACAGTTCAGAGTACCCAGCCTTTTTGGCGTCGCTGGGCAAGGTGCTCGAGGGTGCTCCATCCAGTGACTCCATTGTCTATGATATTTCAATGCTAACGTGGGCAATAACAGTGAGACCTGGAGGGGTGTGATTGGGAGGAACGGCCTGCCTGATCTGAACCTAAATTATGTTTTGTTATTGGACTTCTGTGCAAACCACAATTTCTCCATAACAAACACCATGTTCGAACATAAGGATGTCCATAAGTGCACGTGGCACCAGGACACCCTAGGTCACAGGTTGATGTCCAGTTTTTTAATCATAATGTCAGATCTGTGGCTGTATGTTCTGGACACTCGGGTGAAGAGAAGAGCTGAACTGTCAACTGATCACCACCTGGTGGTGAGTTGGAAAGATGCCGGACAGACCTGGTGCACCTAAATGTATTATGAGGGTGCACTGGGAACACCTGCCAGAGGCCCTAGTCCACGAGATCTTCAATTCCCACCTCTGGCAGAACTTCTAGAGCATTCAGAGGGAGACTGAGGACATTGAGTCTGAATGGACCGTGTTCTACGCCTCCATTGTTGAGGCTTCTGCTCAGATCAGCGTGGTTAGTGCCTGTCATGGTGGTAATCCCCAAACAAGATGGTGGTCACTGGAGGTGAAGGGAGCCATCAAGCTTAAGAAGTCCTATTGGGCTTGGTTAGTCTGTGGGACTACAGAGGCAGTTGACAGGTACTTGCAGGCCAATCTGAACATGGCTCGGGTGGTGGCTGAAGCAAAAAAATCAGGTGTAGGAGGAGTTCGGTGAGGCCATAGAAAAAGATTTTCGGACAGCCTTGACACTATTCTGGCAAACCATCGAGCGATTCAGGAGGTGGAAGCGGTGCTCTACTCGCGTGGTCTGTAGTGTGGTTGGAGCGCTGCTGACTTCAACTGAGTCTATAGTCAGGCAGTGCAAGAAATATTTAGACTGACACGGCTTCTGTAGTGGAAGCAGAGTCTGGAGATGAGAGGGATGACTCGCCCATCATTGGGGTGAGGTCAGTGAGGTGGTTAAACAACTCTTTGGTGGCGGGGCCCCTGGGGTGGATAAGATTCACCCTGAGTTTCTGAAGGCTCTGGATGTTGTAGCAACAGATATGGGGCGATGCCACTGGATTGCCGACTGGGCTGGTGGTCCCCATATTTAAGAAGGGGGACTATTGAGGGCTCACACTCCTCAGCCTCCCTGGTAAGGTCTATGCCAGGGTGCTGGAAAGGAGGGTCCATACATTAGTAGAACCTCGGATTCAAGAGGAACAAAGCGGTTTTCATCCTGGTCGTGGAACGCTGAACCAGCTCTTTATCCTCTTGAGGATGTTTGAGTGTGCGTGGGAATTTGCCCATCCAGTCTACATGTGTTTTGTGGACTTGGAGAAGGTATTTGACCTTTCCATCGGGGTATCCTATGCGGGGTGCTGCGAGATTAGGGTGTGTGTGTGTGTACAGTCCCTGTAAAACTGCAGTGAGAACTTGCAGGGCAGACCCAGGACACACTGGAGAGATTATATTTCTCGGTTGGCCTGGGAACACCTTGGGGTCCCCCCAGATGGAAATGGCTGGGGAGAGGGAGGTCTAGTGGACCCGGCCCCAGATAAGTGAAAGAAGACGGATGGATGGATAGATTAACATAATAGTGGTCAACACTTCCAGATTTAAAGTTTATATGGCGCATGAATGTTGCTAAAATGTTACAGGTCTCCTGATTATTGTGGTGTACAGTTCTATACCATCTTCTAAGATCACTCCAATGTAAATTGAACATATTTACAGATCAGATTCAAACTCATCTGAGATTTTTAGTACCTGCATCTGTGGTGTGAACTTGAACATCCCAGGTAAGATCGCTCTCAAGTTTTCAGGTTCACAAAATTTTCAGAAAACTTGACCTCTGACCTCTATGTTAAGGTCAAGGTTGCCATGATTCAAGCTCTTCTGAGATTTTTAGTAGATGAATCTACGAGTGTCATTTTGAACATTCTGGGTCTCATCGTTTTGAAGTTATGGCCAATATTAAAGTTTTTGTGGACTCTGTCTACTAAAACTCTTCAACAAGTTCAAGTTGTGGCGACCTTGACCTAAAGCTAAAGGTCAGGGTTCAAGTTTTCTGAAAATCTTCTGAACGCAATACCTCAAGAATGATCTCACCTAGGATGTACAAATTCACACCACAGATGCATTCTGTTCCAGTTAGCCCCATCAAACTTCACATAATTGTTCAGTGATTTTACTATAACAGCACTTTGACCTTTATCTTGAGGTGTAGGTTGCAGAGATTCAAACTTGTCCAACATTTTTAGTAGATGCATCTATGGTGTGAATTTGAACATCCTAGGTGAGATCATTCTTGAGTTATTGTGTTAACAAACTTTTCAGAAAACTTGGCCTCTCAGCTTTACCTTTAGGTCAAGGTCAGTGAGATTCAAACTCGTCCAAGATTTTTAGGGGATCTATTTATGGTGTGAATTTGAACATTACATCACGTCGTTTTCGAGTTATTTCCAATGTTAATGTTTTTGTGGGAACAGGGACCAACGGTGCAGATGCCAAGACTATGACAATAGCTTGACCTTTGCTTCGAAACAGCCAAGCATAAAATGTAGAATGGTAATATTAAGCCACTAAATGTAAAAGCACATTTACAGCATAAAATTTACAGCATAAAATGGTAATTTTTTTTTCTTTTTGCTAAAATACCTAGAAATTATACATTACTTAAAATTATTTACACCCTACTTAAAATTGTATAATTATGTATATTTCTGTAAAATTCACAGAATTTAATTGCTTACAATATAATTATTTCTGCTTTTCTGTAAAACTTAACTTATTTCCACCTTATTGTCATGTGTCTACTAGTAAATATTTTAAATAATATAGGTAACTATAATTACATTGTAGTTTCAAATACATGTAAATTCCATTTAATGCTATAGGAATCACACCTTTAGTTGCAGGCCATATTATAAAGTGCTACCAAATATTTTTATACAAGAATCCATTTCATGTATGCAAGACTTAAGAGAATATAAAAAAACATTGTTGTGCTTTTCTCTACTCCTGGTAAAATGTCTGAACATTTTGGGAGCCTTTCCCCTAAGTTAGATTGTGGTCAAACTCACAACTTCCAAATTATTATTAATTGTTTTCTTTATTTTAGCAAATGTCTTGGTGCTACAGATACAGTATACTGTAAGTTTTTTCTTAAGCCTCAAGCACTGTAGTCTGTTAGTCACAATATAAAAACAGTCTTACAGTGGATTTTTTTCTTTACGTATTATGAGATGGTGTTTGTATGTATCAGGGAGAAATTAATTTAACCCTTTGCAACCTGTCTCCCCTCTCTGGTTCTTGAAAGACTGACTGAAGAGGCACAGATTAAAACAAATGTGCTTAAATGATGGAGAAGGACTTAGCATGGCACTGCCTGGGGATCATTGATTAAAAAAAGCCATGACTTTAGGCTGAGACAAATCCAGCTCTGCAATGATACCCCACAGCTTTGTGGTCCATGACACTCCCTGTACCCAACCCAGGCACCAGAGGAGCAAGGAAGGGAGAGCGAGTAAGAGGAAAACAAGAGATTTGTAGAACCAGTGAATCTTTAGCCTGCCCCTCCCATTATCCCAATTCCTCCCCCTGAGGCTGGAGTTGCAGATACTGGGATTACAAAGGTCAATTATACACTTAATCTGCCTTTGCCCAGAGGGGATTAGGAGCATGGCTCATTGATTGATTTGAAGTATTTCCGTTGACCTTGGGTAGTTGTCAGATTCACAAGTGTGGTGAAATTGCACTTCTGTGCGACCAAAGTTAAAGCGCTTTTTAATCGCTGCTGCTCCTGCCGTCTCTGCTTACCAACTGCCGGAGGGCTGAAGTGGAGCGGAGTGAGGGCATGGGTCAGACTGAGCTGCAGATTGAGGGATTTAAGATTGGTGTTGTCTGTAATGCTGTACTTTGGTCACAGCGGGTGGGTTTGGGGATGGTTTTGTTTGTGTGGAGTGGAGGGGGTTTGCAGCAACAGAGAATGCCATCATACCAATTGGCTGTCAAGGGACACTTCACCACTTTGCTGTCTCTGGTCATGAACTGCCAGCCACACAGCCATGCCAAGTGAACAATTTAATCAACACAGAGCTCAGGACATGCAAACTTAGCTCCTGTCTTAATAAGACTTGCTGTATGATGACTGAATAATAAACAGGAAAGGTTTCTCATTTTAAGTACTGTGGTGAAAAATCTGAAAAAAAGTTTTTGTTTTTTTTCCTCAGTATTGCAGCCATTAAAGAAAACAGCTTTTAGGGGAATTGTAGGACTTGAAATCACTATAAAGATATTCATAATGTTCTATTATTTATTCTGATCACAGAAAATATAAAATGAATATTTTAATATAACATCAATTTTGTTAACACTTTCACAGGCATTCATAACACATTCTAGTCTTTTTAGAACCTTAGGCACTTATAAGAGAACTCTGACACATTATATTATATTCTCTGGCCTATATTTTGTTTATGTTTTATGCCCAACCATTATTCAGAATCAATCAACTTATGCAAATGTCAAGATTGTAAATGACTGTGAATTGTTATGTTACCTGTTGGATGGCATATTTCTGACATGCTGTTCTTAATGACTCAAAATCTAGGCATCTTTTTGCATCTTTTCATCAATATTCATTTGGTTTTGTATTTTTTTTAATATAGATATTTTCCTGTTTATTTTTCTAAATAAACTCAGCAAGAGTCCTTGAAGGACGTATATGAATAAACAACAGATCTGAAGTTTTTCTCTGCAGTGTTTTATTGGAGGATTTGGTCTGGAGTTTGTGGCTTGTCATAAAGACCAGTTGTCTTTATCCCTTCTACAACAATATGGCTGCATTTATGTCATCTTATTGTTTTTCCTGCCAGCTGGTAATCTGTTTTAAGTTTAAAGTAAATAACTGTAAAAGGATTAAACAATCAAGCAGGAAGGAAAATTGTTGCATTCATATGTCACAATAATAGTAATAAAAAGAAGAAGACAGACAGACTAGCCATGCAGGACAAGTTAGATTGACTGTTTGTTCAAAACATGTTCTGGAAAGGTTTCATTTCTGATTAATGAAGTCTGTAAGCAGCTTAGAGTTCTTAATAATTACTGAGAGAGCATTTTGTTTCCCTGCTTGGTTTCTTTTGGGTCTAAATCCTCTGTAAGCATACCCAGCTCCATGGTGCTGAGAGGAAACAGCTAAGGACGCTAAAGCTATGATCATCCCGAGAGGAGGGAAATACAAGTTTAATGGAGACTTCTCTTTTGTCAGGTCCTGCTGGTTTATTGATGAGGACCAACAGGGTCAATTGATTGAGGACACACATGCCATCTCTCGGGTCTCTATCACCCTTTCACAGCCCCCTTCAATTCCCTTTTCCTTCTGCCTTGTTAAAAAGGGTGGTACGGTGGCATGTGTTTGATTAACTTGTCTGACAAAAGTGACAGCTGCTCATGTGTGTATGTGGATGAGTGGCCCAGCGCCGCTCCCTCTTTGTACATCTGTCAGAGCCCGAGCAGGGTGAGCAGGGTGAAAAGAGACAAATTGGACCCCAAAAGAAGGCCATTCACCTTCCCCAGACCCCCCTCTGGTGCTCCACCCCTCTAGCCCATTCAGGTGCTCGGCAGGACCCTCAAGTGCTTGCTGGCTTATTCCATTTTCACTCCCCCTATAGAGTTTTCTGAGCCCACAAGTGTTTTAGCCCTCTTTTTTCTTCTCTCAATCCACCCCTAAGCAGCTCTTTGTAAGTAGAATGGCTCACTTTTCTCAGGGCCTGAAGCTGGCGGCTTTTTTTTTTTCTTTTTTATTGTCCACCACAGAGCTTTTCTGACGCTCATTGTATGTTTACTCAATGACTGGTCGCTGACCGTAATTCCAACTGTTTAGTTCCTCACAACATGGCCCCTCAGCCCCTTTCACCCACCACCCCAAATATACACCCATCCCTTCTCCAAGCCACTGTGTTTTTGTAATGCTGCTCTGTATTTAGTCTCTCTTATCTGTTGACTTGCAGGTAGAAGGAGATGGGTGTTTTGTAAGAGGCACAGATTGTGGGCATGAAAGAAATCCCAACTTCAGATAAACATTTACCTTTCTCCTGTGATGCTATGCTTGAGTTTGGCTGTCATCCTTTTCCTCAGTTGTCCTTCGTAACTTCTTAACCAGCTGCCTTGATGAAGTGCCCACTGAACTCATTTTGTTGCTTCCCAGCTGTGCTCAGACTATGGTCACTGGCCAGCTGCAATTTGCCTTTTGTGCCACAGGTACAATCAAAACAATTTGAGAATTGTGAGTCCCTTGAGCCAAACCTTTACTTTAGTCATGCTTACAGAGCTTCAGTGCTCCCCCCTTATTTATTTTTTGCCAGACAGAACATGTTTGCATAACTTTGTAGTCAACAACATTTAGATGTTTAACTTCCCAGCACACTACATAAAAAAAGGTGGCTTCTTATCATTACTGAATTGTGAAAGTATTCACACTTCTCATCAGAATCTCAGGTTTTGAATGTATCTATCTGAGTGAAGTTTTAGTTTTGGAGGTTGAAATTTACATTAGTCATCAGTCCTCAAGTAACGTGACTTGAGGAATTGCATCATGTAGTACAAGAATATGTTTAGTTCCATAAAAAGTTTTATGTGTTGGCAGTGGGGAGAGGGCTGGGTGGGGGTGTTCTGACCAACTGTGTTAGTTACTATGGTAATTGAGTGTCGTCATCAATGGGCCCTCACTGCTGAGTTAGTGAGTGGGACTAGAATAGACCAGCAGTGGGCTCTGAAAAGCAGAGCAGGTAGGATTAGACGAGTCCTTTGTCCAAAGCGCATAATGTCTTGCAGTCAGATTTAAAGACCTCCCACCCCCCACCAACCTTAGTCTTATTTGTTTCCTTGTTTGTGTGAGCATGTATATATGAGCTATGTGTGTACACTAGTGTAAGCAACTGTGCTGTGAAAGTGCAAAAGAAAAAGTAGTCTTGCTTTATGGCACTCAGCAGCCTCCCTTCTCCTTCACAAGGAAGCCTGTCACTTGGTATTAGTGTTGCCGCACCAGCAATCATCATTCCATGCCTCCTGCTAATTGCAGGCACAGCTGGGTCTCAGCAGGACATGCTCCCTCTCTCTTGCGGGTGAACTTTTTCTCCCTTTCTCTCTCTAAAATAGTGCAGAATGACGACACAAACTTTTCATCTCTACTGCATCGAGTACAGGCTCAGACATACACTCCAAGTGGTCAGGTTAATGATCACTTGGCCAAAGAAAATGTAAATCTCAAACAACAGCAGTTCATATTATTATTTCTTTGTTAACAGTAATTCAACTGCGAACAAGATTGTATTATCAATGTATTTCAAATATTTAAATTAACTTGTACTTAATGGGTGTTATAGATTTTAACTAAAAAAAATTTAAATAATAGTTATTAATTTTCAAACATTTTCAGAGCCTTAATATAGTTGACCTTAATTTTAAAGACCCCCTTGCCAGCAGTTAAATCAAACAAGCTCCTTCTTAGGGAACTTTCTGTATTTTCACCTTGATTTCACCCTAATTCAGAAAGTTAATTGTATTCTTTCAGGCAGAATTTATGTTGTTTACTTAAACTGGACTGAAAACAGAAAGTTTTGGCTGTCAGAAATCTTGTCCCTTAGGCCTCAGTCACACTAGAGCAAAAATGGGTCAGCAGCCTCCGATGGTTGGAGAGTGATTGCACTGAATTGTTTTGCTGTCTGGGACTGACTGCAGATAGTTTGCCTGAGGAAGTGAGCATAAAATCACACAAACCTACTAAGGTAGGCAGATAATTTACTGTAAATGTCCCTACATTTCATACTAAAAACCATGTCTTATTTTGCACCCAATATGTGTGTGATAGTTGCCACTAGGAGTGTTTATTTATTTGGAATAGTTGGGAGAGATGTTATCAGAATTAGTGCGTAATTGGCACGACTGGCTCAAAGCTGTGAGCACAGTGCCAAAACTTTGGCTCTGTCCTGTCACTCTTTGCTCAGTTCTCACTCTGACTGTTTAGAGCCAAGTCCTGAATATTTCACAATAACACTTGAAACACAGTATAACTGAGCTGAATTTAATGGCGCTTGAGGGGGATGAGGAGAAGATGCATACAAGAAAACATCTTGTTTTCCTTTTTAAAGTGAGCAGAGTGGGTTCCGGTGTTTGAGGGGCTTAGTCACATTACTACACAGAAATGAAAAAAAAAAAAAAAATCTCTACATGTATTTTCTCAGTAGTGTGCACACAGAACAACATTCATGTTTCTTTCTTTCTTTTACTTCTCTCAATATGTACTACTGCATAACATATCTGTCAAAATACAGTGATTAATGGGACTGTGTTAGTGTGTTAGAATACTGTCTGAATGTTATTATATTCAATTCAATTCAATTTCACTTCCATTTTATTTATATAGTGCTAAATCACAACAACAGTCGCGCTACATAAATAAATATGTTAGGGTAATATGTTAGGGTTAAGATTTGTTAAATTTATATGCAGAACATTCCCACTCTCATGTGTTCCTCTTCAGACATTTGTAATCAAATGCAACAAAAAAAATGGTTTAACATGCCAGAATTAAATCCCAACACATGCTGTCAGTTTTAAGAAAGAATTAAATATTACACTGCATTGATTCCTGAGAAAACCATCTGCTTTGATGAGGGCCGTTCTTTTCTGCTATCCCACATCAACCCCCTTTTTTGCCCCCCACACATCTGTAAATCTTTCAAGAAGAACATCAACATGTCTTCATCACCATGTTTCCTATGACGGTTTGAAATTCAGCAATCGATATAGGCTTTGGTGTTACCGATAGCATGACCTGTTAAAGGGCTGAGCACATACAGCGTAAGTCAAGGTCTATGAATCACCTCTAACTGCAAGCTGAGCTGACCCCCTTGTTTCAGTATGTTGCTGAGTTCAAAAGGAAAGAAATAGCATATGCACAAGGGTTTTATAGGAACCCACATTAGGCTGTCCACGCCCCCTAATTAAGCAGTGAGTATATAGAACTGTCTCAGGGTGCTCAGGCAAGGTCTCAGACAGTATTACCGAGCAAAGCTTGAAAGTCCAGGAAATAATATTTTTCATACAAAAACATAGTACGATTATAAGTAAGCATCTTTTTCAAGTAGCAGGACTTGCAAATATTTTTCACAGTTACAGTCACTTCTGAAAATATCAGAAGTGTTTTAATTCAAATAGATTAACACACTGACAAAATTAAAACCAGTATTAAACAAACAAATAACCAAGACTATAGTCTTACATATTGTAGCTAATTTGAGTACTAAATAAAATAACTTTTAATTTTTTTAGTTAGTACTCACAAATCGTTTCTACTTTCCAGTCTAAATGTATAAATGTAAATACACACACACACACACACACACACACACACACACACAC